>PVHY01006493.1:0-47928 GCA_004024945.1 Uropsilus gracilis | reverse complement strand
ATGTGTGCTAGATGCAGTTAAGAAATTTGCAGATTAGAACTCTGTGTTGGAGTTTGTTTTGCTGAGTTTGACTTGTGTCTGAAAGAGGCCATGCAAAAGTCAGGCCTGAAAAGAAAAGAAAGTGAACTTGGCTGGTTTGGCACCATGGAGTTCCTGCTACCTGGAAGACAAGGAGAGCACAGTGTGGAAGACAAGGAGGAGCAAGCCAAGGAAGCAGTCAAAGGAACATGCCTTCAAGCCTCTGGAGAGGAACTCTAATTGGCTGATTTTGGTGAGATGATCAGGACTGAGAGACTGAGGATTACTGGGCAATCTGGGGAAAGGACTTTGGACAATGCTGACAAAGGTTTAGGACAATGTTAAAGTAATTAGAGTTTTCCTTACATGTTTCTTGTGTAGTTATTAGGATAATTAGAAATCACTTTGTTAGAAATAAATTAGGCTGCACGGATAGTCTTGCATTGGTTTGGTATTTTGGTTGAGAAGGCTGAGGATGGTGGAAAGAACCCAGGAGTGTAGAGTTTAAACTGTGTTTTAAAGTTTTTCTTTTTAGGTCTGAAAGAGGGAAAGAAAGCAGAGAGAAGCTGATAGCAGCTGATGTTTGCATATTAATAGTAGGCAGGACAGTGAAAATGCTAATGAACAGTTTGCAGCCAGCTTGTAGAGAGAAGCAGGCAGATAGGTGTGTCCAGTTAAGGTTAAAGGTAAATTGCTATTGAACTGCTTGTAGCCTGCTTCAGAGAGGGAAGCAGGCCTGTATGTGTTTTAAGTCAAAGTCTTCTTTATACCATTTCAAAAGAATGAGAATAAAAAAGCAAGCTGCAGTGTTAGAATATCTATAAATCAGATATCTGATAAAGAATTGTATTCACAGTATATAAAAAAAGTCTACAAATCAATAAGCAAATTGGAGATAAGCCAATAAGAAAGAGAAGAAAGACTTGAATAGGCACTTGACAAAAAATCATCTTTTTAAACAAAGTTTTGCTGTATTTAAACAATGCAGTTAGCAAGATATAGACACTTGGTTCCAAAGGTAAAAGTTTTAACAGCCAACATGCATAAGAAAAGTTTAACACCGTTCCTCATCAGAAAAATGTAAATTAGAATCACTATATATTCTCCAGAAGAGCAAAAATGAAAGTGACAATATCAAGTATGGTCAACATGTGGCACAAAATGGAATTCTCATGCTGCTACGACTAATGGGAGTGCAACTGACTCAAACTTGCCTAGCAACTAAGCAACACATAACCACTCAAAAACTCTACAAATATATTCTTAGGCATTTGCCCCAAAGAAATGAATGCCCACCAATGAAATGTATAAGAATGCTCACAGCAGTCACCTTATTGAGGAAAGTCCCAAACTAGAAACATCCCAGTATTTGTCAAAAGGAGAGAAACAGATTGATAATACAGTCCTACAATGGAATAGCACACAGAAGGAGAAAAGTAATAAACTGGTAAACACAACATCAAGGATGAATTGTGAAGTCATTACACTGAGCAAAAGAAAGCAGAATAAAAATATATTTTACATTATTTCGTTTACATAAAGTTCAGGCAAAACTATCTTACGGTGACAGATAATAAAAGTTATTTCTGGGAGTTGGTGAAGGTATGTATTGACTGGGAAAGGTTATAAGGAAACCTGGAGAGAGGGACTATTTTAATTTAGATTGTACCTACATGAGTGTGTATAAATGTAAAAAATCACCAATATGTACATTAAAAAAACGGTGAACATTATATGCATATATTATCTTTCAATAAAGAAAATAGGATGTTATTAACGAAATGAAAAACGAAATAGTGGTGACATATATGATGAAGGACTAATATCTAGAATATATAAAGATCTTCAAAAATCAGTAAGTAAAAAATATGCAACCCAATAAAAAAATGGGTGAAAGATCTAATGGGTGTTTACCAAAAAATGATATCATAAATATTCAGTAAACATGAAAAGGGTTCAACTTCACTAATCAAGAGAAATGCAAATTAAAAACTACAGGCAAAATAATAATAGAAGGATAAATTACATACTGGTAAAAGTGATGAACACTGTAACTCTCACTACTGAATAGAATGTAAATTTGTTCAATTATTTGAAATCACTGGGAAAACTGACAATATTGAGTAAAGTTGAACAGAGGCATACTTGTTATTAACACCCAGAAATAGGAAATAACCACAGTAAGTAAATTATTAATAGAGCACATAGAAAATTACTACAAGATTAAGAGTAGGCTATCTTATTACCATTCTTAGCTCCGTAACTATAAATTTTTTTTTTTTTTTTTGAGACTAGGTCTCGCTATTTTTGCCCGTGGAACCAACTGCAGGCTCTCGTTGCCCAGGGGGCCACAGACTCAAGCAATCCCCAGCCTCAGCTTCCCAGGTAGCTGGAATGACAGGCACGTGCCACCACACCCAGCTATTTTTTGGAACTAGGTCTCGCTACCGGCCCCAGGCGGGACTCGAACCGCGAGACCCCTAGCCCCTGCCGCTTCATAGGCTGAAGCTTACAGGCACAAGCCACCGTGTCTGGCTGAAATATTTTTACTCATGAGTTTATTTAATTGCAAAATAGTCACATTAGATATATTGCTAAATAAAAGATCAACTCATCATTTTTAATCTCAATAAATAACCGAGGCCAGAAACTTGAAATGAGCAATATTTTATAAATAAACTTTTCACAGTTACCAACAGACCTCAGTGCTGTGAGCCCTGCAGGGGTAAGAGAGAAAAAGGTCTGACCAAGTGCCAACAGCGTCACCTTTTTGCTGAGATTCATGTTCTCCATCTTAGCCTTCAGCAGTTTCATCTTATTCATAGTTATTGAATTTTCAATTATCTGTTGCCCAGAAGGAGAAGACTCAATTTCTTCATCCTCATCAGTATACAAATTATACACAGAACCACCACTGCAAAGAAAATGACAATTATTAATAATGTGTTTGAAACCTGCCCCAATGTCTAAAAATATTCTATGAACAATAAAACTGTACATATATGTATGTAACCTGCTAAAAGCAGACAATAAATACATCTGTCAATGTAAATGCAAGGTATATATATTTACAAAAACACATTTCATAGAGAAAGAAATGAGAGTAAACATCATGACAGCTTTACTGAAAATCTGTTATAACTGGGTTTCGCTGAAGTCAGCATCCATATTTGAAGCTCTTTTACAGCTGCTACATCATTCCCACAGAAGCAAAATTGACAGAAAGATTTTGATTTGTTTTTATCAGCCAAGACTAATACTTTGTAACCTAGACCACAAACTGATCCAATTTCTATTAACCATAGTGAAAAGGTGAGAGAAGTCTAGAATTTTATTCACCTTGAGAGAATTTTCACTAAAAAAAGAAACTTTGTGTCAGCAAAATATTGTCTGTTCTTAATAACAAAAAAAAGATAATGGATTGTCTCAATATGTTTGGAAACATAACCACTAAGAATGGTATGAATTTTCATTCACATGAAAAATACTCCAGTTAAGTCATAATACAAATTATTAGACATGTAAAACATTTCAATTACTGATGAGTTACAAAGTTTATTCTCATCTTAAAATATTTATTATCTGGAGCATCTTCTCTTTGACTACATAATACTATCCTTGATAGGGTGTGCTATCCCCCCCCCCCCCCCATTGTCTCCTGTTTAAGATTGTAGATTTCAAGGACAGATGCTAAAATGTGAGAATGACCTTAGTTGGAATTTCCCTTCAGGGAGATGCAGGGGGAGAAAGAAGTGAAATGATCAAGGTGAAACAGATTTCCTGGATGGTGGGAAATCAGGATATACAAAGGGCATGCAAACAAAGAGAAGGATTCCAATATGGAGATCTGGATAGAGAGAGAGGTTCAATGGAGGAGAGATGGAAATCGGCCATCTTGTAAAGATGTGAGCCATGTGAACTTGGCCATGTGGCCACCGGGGGCCTGTAACCCTTGGCTGACCCAGGCTGGCAGCATGTGTGCTGAATGCAGTTAAGGAGTTTGCAGATTAGAACTCCGTGTTGGAGTTTGTTTTGCTGAGTTTAACTTGTGTCTGCGAGAGGCCGTGCAAAAGTTAGGCCTGAAAAGAAAGTGAACTTGGCTGGGTCCGGTACCACGAAGTTTCTACCTGAACGACAAGAAGAGGACGGCATGGAGGAGCTGGAGCATGCCAAAGGAGCACGCCAAAGGAGAGCCCCAAAGAAAGATGTCTTCAAACACGTGGAGAGGAACTCTGACTGGCTGATTTTGGTCAGGACTGAGAGACTGAGGATTTCTGGGCAATCTAGAGAAAGGACTTTGGACAATGCTGAGAAAGGTTTTGGACAATGTTGAAGTATTCTGAGTCTTACATGTTTCTCTTGTAGTTATTAGGATAATTAGAAATCACTTTGTTAGAAATAAATTAGTCTGCACTGATAGTATTGCATTGGTTTGGTATTTTGGCTGAGAAGGCTGGGGATGGTGGTAAGAACCCACAAGTGGAGAGTTTAACTGTGTTTTAAAGTTTTTCTTTTTAGGTCTGAAAGAGGGAAAGAAAGCAGAGAGAAGCTGGTAGCTGATGTTTGCATATCAATAGCAGGAAGGTAAACAGTATAAATGCTAATGAACAGTGTGTAGCCTGCTTTGTAGAGAGAAGCAGGCAGATAGGTGTATCCTGTTAAAGTCAGAAAGTCTTCATATTATACCATTTCATCCTCATCTACATATACGTACAATCTACCTTTCCTTATTACTCCGTATATAAATAAGTTGAAAGCAGATAGCAAACTTTATTCATCTTCCAAATCTCAGCAGTTTGGAACACATCTAATAAATGTTCATTGAACAGAACACAAACCTTACTGAAATTTCAGTTTTTTCAATATTGGAAAATCAGATGAAAAGGAACTAGATAAAAGAAAACCAACGTAGGCATATTTGAAGAATGAGTAGGATTTTAAATAGAGCAGAGCAAGAATGTACAAGAGTAAGAGTAAGAGTTATTGTGCCAGATTTAGTTCCATGTATCTATACTAACAGATACATAATAAAGTTTAATGAGATTTCCTGTTTTACATGGTGTGGTTGTAAGAAGTGTAAATAATTTAGGATAGCCTAACTAGGGTATATTTTATAACATTTCTGAAGCACAAAGTATCATTAAATAAAAAGTCAAAACTAAATAGGGCCAATCCTAAATTTTACAGTGTGGAATTGATGACATTTTGAAACCATGAGTTAATTACAAGCACAGCAGGAGTAAGTAGCAAAACAAAGAATGGCAGGAACTACTCTCCATAAGCAACTCATTGACTTGTGACTAACACTTCTACCTATTGTAGATGCCCACTGTAGCATGAAAACTGGCATTATTAAATTAATGGTATTACTACCATTTACTGAATGCCTATTCCTGATCTTTCACTATTCTTTCTAATCCTCATAAGGTGATGTTATACCCTCATTTTATAAATGAAGAAACTACAATATAAAAGGTTGCTTTTGCTCAGACCACAGAGTTAGTAGATGGTGAACAGAAAGTTTAAATCCCTCAGGTTCCAAAACCCATTCTATTTTTTTTCTTGAGACTAGGTCTTGCTATTTTTGCCTGGGGAACCACAGGCTCACATTGCTCGGGGTACCACAGACCAAAGCAATTCCCAGTCTCAGTTTCCCAGATAGCTGGGATTACACGCCACCATGCCCAGGTATTTTTGGGGGGATTAGATCTCGCTACATGCCCTCAGCGTGAAACAGGGCAACCCAAAGAAGACTTTATACCTTTGACTAAACACATACAGGCCTGCTTCTCTCTATGAAGCAGGTTTCAAGCAGTCCAATAGCAATTTACCTTTACCTTGAGGCCACCACACCTAGGCCTGCTTCTCTCCCTAGGAACAGGCTACACACTGTTCATTAGCATTTACACTGATCACTTTTACCATTAATATGCAAAAGCCAGCCCAGCTGCTCTCTGCCTTCAGTTCCAACAACTGCAGTAAAGAAAAACTTAGAAACACAGTTTAAACTCTACACTAGTGTGTTCTTTCTACCATCCCCAGCCTTCTCAACCAAAATACCAAACCAATGCAACACTATCAGTGTAGACTAATTTATTTCTAACAAAGTAGTTTTCTAATTATCCTAATAACTACACAAGAAACATGTTAAGGAAAACTCTGATTACTTTAACATTGTCCAAAACCTTTGTCAGCATTGTCCAAAGTCCTTTCCCAGACTGCACAAAAAATCCTCAGTCTTTCAGTCCTGATCATCTTACCAAAATCAGCCAGTCAGAGTTCATCTCTAGATGCTTGAAGACATGTTCCTTTGGCTGCTGCCTTGGCTTGCTCCTCCTTGTCTTCCACACTGTGCTCTCCTTGTCTTCCAGGTAGCAGGAACTCCATGGTGCCAAACCAGCCAAGTTCACTTTCTTTTCAGGCTTAACTTTTGCATGGCCTCTTTCAGACACAAGTCAAACTCAGCAAAACAAACTCCAACACAGAGTTCAAATCTCCAAACTTCTTAACTGCATCTAGCACCCATGCTGTCAGCCCAGGTCAGTCAAGGGCTGCAGGTCCCGGGTGGCCACATATGAGCCAAGCTCACATGGTTCACATCTTTACAAGATGGCCGATTCCCATCTCTCCTCCATTGAATCTCTCTATCCTGTCTGAATCCCCTATTGGAATCCTCTGTGTTTGCACACCCTTTAAATACCCTGATTTCCCCACCTTCCAGGAAACCTGTTTCACCTTGACCATTTCACTTCTTTCTCCCCCTGCATCTCCCTGAAGGGAAATTCCAACTAAGGTCATGCTACATTTTAGCATCTGTCCTTGAAATCTGCAATCTTAAACAGGAGACAATGGGGGGGGGGTAGCACACCCTATCAAGCGGAACTCGAACCCTGATCCCTTGATCCCTGGCCCCAGCAGTGGCTTTCTAGGCTGCCACGTACAAGCATGCGCCACCATGCCCGGCCCCTACCAAAGTCTATTCTTTATACTACTTCTTGTGGTTTCCTCAAGCACCAACAACAAAGCTTACTGCATCATGCTTGTGTACCCAAGTAAGTAACAGACTTTTGTCTCAAGGTAATACCTGAAAAGGGGGTTTGAGAGAAAATTTCTGTGAATTCACCTTTAGAGTTAGAAAAAAATGAAATGATTCAATTCTATTCTTGGTTACCTTGCATTATTTAGTCTTAAGCATTTCTTTGTTAAATTATGGAATATTTTGATTTTAACTACATTAAATACTAAAAGGTTTCTGACTCAACCTTTAAGGAATTAAAAAAACTGGTCCTATACTATTTCTCCATGGAGAACAGTGTGCATGAGCTTATAAAATTGTATAACCATGACAAATATTTCATTGAATGCACTTTAAAGGATTGAAAAAAAAAGCCTTCAAATTCACCTATTTTTTTCAAAGAACCACATTACTGTGTTTTGTATCACAAAGCAGATTCATGAGATCAGTTAAAATTACAATTTTTTTCCAATGGAAATAAGTAACTAAGTAGATAACATAGTAATTTATGAACTTAATGCAAAAATATTTTATCCTAAATATTTTCATGAATGCTACACTTATTTTTCTAAGTCTTTTAACCTAGTAATATGATTAAGGAATAAGAGATAGGGAAATGTAACCTTTATTTCAACAGCTTTTGTTACAGTCTACTCTCTGGATACAAAGGCATCCTAACTTTTCATATCCTCTGTGGTGGGCAGAAACTTAAGAAGATCCTCATAGATGCCCCTTAATAGTGGGCATGACCTACAATTTGCATCCAGCCAACAGAATACTGCAAATGTAAAGGGATATTCCAGGTGTAATTTATGTCAACAGAGTTGATTCTGAGTTAATCAAAGAGAACTGAGGGAAGCCTCTAGTGACAGTAGCAAATACCAGGGCCTTCAGTTACATATTACCAAGAAATGAATTCTGCCAACAGTATAAATGAACTTAAAAGTTATCTTGCACGCTTGTCAACACCTTGATTATAGCTTTGAGAGACCCTGGGTAGAGTATTATGCCCACACTCCTAAATCACAGAAACTGTTCTCCAGACTACAAGCTTTTACTGAATTGTTTTGCCACTAGCGATACGTACTGTGTGATTAAATTTAGTTCCTTGTAATATCTCTCCTTCCTTTGTCTACTTGGCCAGTGTCTAGTCCTCATTTGAGATCACTTCTTACCATAGGTAGTGTCCTCCCCCATTTTTTCTTCCAAAAAAAAATGAAGGTTCCTCATATGATTGTTGAGAGATGTTGATATCTTTTCATAATAAAAACAAAGTTGTATATGGGTCCTATTTATAACAGATTATATGCTTTATATAAAAGGAAGGATAATAATCTTTGTAATGCAGTATGCATGGTAGAGCCTGGTTATAAAAGTTCAGTAAATGTTCAGTAGCTTAAAGTGAAAGGTATAAAGGAATCACAACAAGAGGGCACAAAAAAATCTTAAGAGGTTACTCTGTCCAATTTCCTAATTGCTTTTTTATCTATATAAGTACCTTTAGGGTGCTTCTTTCTGATTTTTTTAGAATATAACAATACTTCTCTTTTATAGAGTAAAATATGACCATAAAAATTAAGAGATTTAGTTACCATAAAACAAAGTTTTGGGAAAAAAGAGCAATTTTAGGCTCAACCCCTTCTATTATGCCAAGTTTGTATAAAAACACACTATTATATCAAGACTCTATAATCCAGTAGGCATTTTAGAGTTTCATAATGAGACAAAAAGAAATAAATCTTTTTATGAAAGAATGCTACTCCACAAATGCCAGCTTTAGAAATTATTCCCTAAATACCAATCTCTGAAGGACAACTTCAAATTGGGGCAGGGGATTGGAAAAAAAAAAGTGCGATGTTATGTTAAAGTCTTATAAATATGGGATTATTGTATAATAGAAGATAAATATAAAGGTTCATGGAGCATATCATACGATGTTCTTTTCTAAAGTGACACATGTAAACAAAAGCCTATTTACCTTAAAGATTCAGATAATGGTGTTAAAGTTCCATCTCCCCTATCTACTACACGAAAGAAATTCAATTGATCTCCTTCTCGGTATACCAAAAATGTAACTTGTTTGTTGCAGGAGGTCTTTTCCCAGACCTCATCTCGATTGGACTCCATGTACTCAGCCATCTCCCTAAGTGGATCTTCCATAGGAACTAAAAATGGAAAAATTGATAAACAGGCTTGCAATTTATATCAATTTTATGCATCTTAGTATAGTAACAGGATATAATGTGTTGAATTTGAACAACTCTGTGCCTATAACACATACATAATTTTTTCAAGTAAGTTTATTTTTCAAATAAGTTTATAATATAGCATTCCCTATGCTAAGTTATATGAAAAAAATGAAATGCATTATTATGTTGTTATGTACAAAGAGGCATTTAAACAAATGCCTGATATTTTTCCTTGACTTTGGAGTGTATCCTTGCTGATTCTATGACATTTTATTTAAGTGCTTTCACTTTACACCTTCTTGCTATATTTGTTTCAATAATCAGTAATTTAAAACAAATATAAATCTCATTTAGTTTATATATAAAAAATGAACACAGTTGAGAGACATAAAAGAAATAAGCAAAGGAATCTCTTTTTCTTTCTGATTTCATCTCTAGGCTGATTCTCAAAGTTGTTTCTTGACATGAAATTAGGTAACAAAGTACACAGTCTCAACACCAAGAGGTGTTTGCAATGTGCAAGTCAGGATGTTGCTTACAAGCATACTTTAGGGACCCAGTTGTCCTTATAGGTAGCCATGTATCCAGTCTGTTAAAGCATATGAACTGGGCCCACTCCAAATCCCCCAGGTTGTAGGGCCCACAATTGTCCACAATTGCAATGATGACTGCAGTGATCGTTACAACCCACTCTTGTCTGTGGTAGCTACAGAGTTTGCACTTGCAAGAGATTTCTGGATCATGGAGCAAGCATTCTAAAAGCCTCTGAATCCCAGATTTGGAAGGCAACATAATAGTCATAAGAAGGAAAAAAAAAAATCACTCCCAAAGACTTTCTCAAGTCAAGTTGCAGAAACATTTGCCTATCATCACCTCCCTAAAAGGCGACAGTTCTCCAAACTCTAACTTGCAAATAAGTGGCTTATTTATTAACAAAAACACAATGTTGTACAACCTTTTAAGAAGGTAGTTACTGCAGTAAGAAATATTAAGCTCTGAAGAAGGTAAAAAGATTGAAGATGTTCCTATCTTCTAAATTCAATACCACCACTACTAAAACAAAAAACTTTAGAAATACAAGATTTAATTTATATTAAAAAATTCTTGATTGGCTCTTTCACAAGCGCAAAAGATTTCTGTAACAAGTTCTTATAATTTTTAAGTTAATACTACACTTTCCACATTACATCAAAAAAAAGGGGGGCGGGAGATGTTACACCATTACTAAAGTCACATGAAAGTCTTGTTAAACCAACAAAGTATGCCTACTTAAGGAAGCACATGGGCTGAATATATGCATGAGTGTATACATCTTTTCAAAACAGAAAAGTCATTTCAGTTTCACTGAAACAATGCATATATAGAATAAAATCTAGTTCTAGAAAACTAAGTATTTTCTAATGTTTCCAGACTAGCTATTCCCAAAAATACTTCCAAAATCAATTTTAAGAGTTAAATATGATGTTTGAGACTAAATAGCTTTAAGTGGTTTCCCAAATACAATACAGAGATGTTCTATATCTGTATAAGGTTTGTATCTTTTTTTCTCCACAAAGTTTTTAATGATATAAAGTAGGTAGAAATAGAAAACTTTTAACTTTAAAATGTTGATTCAATAAGTGCAAAATTATTAAAAATTTAACATATTGATAATTTCTAGGTGCTGATTTTCCAATTCACAAACAAGGACAGAAAATTGGGAAAGGGTATTATAAAGCTTCAATTATCAAAAGGTAGTTAGTGCTTAGTGAAAAAAGTTTTCACTAAAATTTTTTTTAAATATACATATACACTTAAACTTTATACACTTAAACTCCTACTCAAACATTATTTTATCCCTAGTAAGAGAAGTAGTAAGAGAAGTTTGATCAGATGGTATTCTGATCAAATACTACACACAAATACCCAACTTTCAAAAGTAAACTACAATGGAAATCAGGTGGATAGACACTAACTATATAATTCTGTCTTACAGGTATCTCAGTAAATAGGGTTCTTGCACTAATCTCACAATTAGTACGATAAACATCTTATGTCACATAGAATAATTTTTTAAGTGCAGTTAATAGAAAGTTTTTTATAATGAGTGCTAATAAATCAACTCTGAGACTATTATCTTTGTTTTTTCTAATCTATCCAACAGCCAAAGTAACACACTTAACAAAATACTATTGAAATAGCTAGGGAAAAGAGGGCAACAACCTCATATTCAAACCAAAATTATAAAGCATAATGATAAAATTTGTATTGTGGAAGAAGCAAGCCTTCAGTGGAATCAACATTTAACCTTCAGTTTTCCAGTTAATGAAGGATAAAAAATGTAGGCCTTCCCCAAAATGAGTCCACAGAGAATGCTCTAAATAGTCTGAGGATGCCTTTAGCTGGTGTAATATACCTGAGTTAGGTGTCAATGTGAATACTTCCAGCTCTTGTCATGCTCAGAACTTTCTTGTCTCTTCTCTGAGGCCCTTTCTCAATCATCTTCCTACTATTATATCTCCACAGATGCTATCATACTACCCTATTCCAAAATATTCACAGTACTTGAAATGACATCAATTCTTATATATTTATTGTGGGAACTGTTATGAAACAGGGACTTTTTCTAAATGTTTACTGCACTTGGAACATTACACTGGATGTTTAATAGATGCTCCATATCTATTTGTTAAATGAATGAATTGACTCCCTGATTTCACCATATTCTAAAAAAAAAGAAAATTAAGAGGACCATGACCCACAACTGTATCACAAACCAAGTTAATAGGCATCTTTGGAATATTCTGTAATAATTAGCACCTGGAGTTGAAGAGTGAAAAAAGCAACAAGACTGTTATAAACCTAAACACATGGTAATAGTATATTATTTATATTCTGCCATCCTATTTTCTCTTCCCATTACCAGTGAGGTTTATTTTTAAATCTCCCCTTATTGAAAAAGAATCATGCTAATTTCTAGAGTGAGTTCCCAATTGCGAAATAAAGGTGGTCCTTCTAAAAATAAGTTTTAATATAGCCTGAGGCTACAAAAAATTGGTTTGAAGATTATTTTAATCAGAATGCTTTAATATAATTTTAACATATACCTACCTCTTCTAGTATTTATAGGTCCACCACGCATAGCCAATACCAGCTTCAAGGTACAACCTTCTGAAATGCTGTGGATAGTTAATACAAAAATAAACCGTAATCATCAAAGTTCATTCAACATTATATACACACACTTATGTCCTGGATTGTGAGTAATAGTGCCTATTGTCTACAATACAAAATAAAAAAAAGAAAGCAATATTCATAAATATAAAATGCTAACTATTTACTTGCACAAATGATAGAAATGTGAAGAAGTTCTCATAACTCTTAAGTATAACATAAAATTTCAGAATTAAAGTACTGGAAAGTAACTTGGCCTCTTCGTTTCACACATAAGGAGAAAGAGGCCCTAAGAAGAATAGAGCCTTGTCCAAGTTGCAAAGTGTTGGAAAATGACATCTGTTTAAAAAAGTAAAAAATAAGAAAATAGCAAATCTACAAGGTCTCCCAACTTCCAGTGCTCTCCCAGCTATTCCCTGCTGTCTCAAACCCCTTCATCTTTAAGTGTGAAATTAAAAGAGAGAAGTGAGAAACAGAGAAAAGGTAAACAGTGTATTCCATCATCAGTGTACATGATGCCATTTAGTAACAGAAAGCAAGCATAATAAAAAATGAAAGACATGGTGAAGAACAATATTTTCTTGTCCCAAACTTTCACAAAAATGGAGAGAAAAGGAAAGTAGCCAAGTGGGAATAGGTCAATATTCAAAGAACATAGCAAAAAGGCACAATAAGAAGAGGAAGATCAAAGCTAGAGGAAATAGTTTGGAATAAATAATAAAGAATCAGAGGACAAAAATCAAGTAGTAGAGGGTATAGAGCCAAACATCTTATAGTTCAGGACTGACACTGAAATCTAGGGATCAGAACTATTCAGAAGAGATATGCTCCAAGGATTTTTTTTTTTTTTTTTTTTTTTGAGACTAGGTCTCGCTATCTGTCTGTGGAACTGCAGGCTCTCGTTGCCTGGGGTACCACAGACTCAAGCAATCCCCAGCCTCAGCTTCCCAGGTAGCTGGGATTACAGGCACATGCCACCACACCCAGCTATTTTTTTTGGAACTAGGTCTTGCTACGGGCCCCAGGCAGGACTCAAAACGCGATACCTAGCCCCGGCCGCTTCATAGGCTGAAGCTTACAGGCACAAGCCACCATGGCCGGCCATGCTCCAAGGATTAAGAAAAAAAAAACACACTGGTACATGGAGTCATAATACTGAACATCTATAAAACAGCTAATATGCAATTACACTCACTTGTAATCATTCAAGCAATAATCATCTTCAAGTTCCATGTTATTCCAAATTAAGTGTTGCTGACAGATGGGAATACCTTAGAGGAAGGTTATAAAAAAAAGTGGTTAAAAATTCAATGGATTTTCAAAAGAGTATGATACAAAGGTACTTAATAAGGTTACATGTGTAAATTGAATGCCAGCTGCTTAGCTAAAACTATAAAGCCAAAACTTAGCTAAAAGCTAAAAGAATAAGGTAAAAAGTGACAAAGTAGATATAGTCTAATACACTCATTCTACAAAAGAACAATTATGTTTTAGCAACTCCCTGGCCAAAGTGTTAGAATAGGAAACTCTTTAAAAGAGGATCATGAAATAAGCTTAAGAGTTTAAAATTTAAGGCTCAGAAGATAGTTTATAAGTGCTTCATTAAGTTATATTTATTGTTAAAAGTATGTTATAGACACTTTTCAATGTTAAAATGTTGCCCGCAAGACAATTTCTTTACATCTGTGTGATGATAAAGGAATACTTAGGCAAATTCCATACTCCAGCATAATTAGCTTTTAAAAATAAACTGCACATTTGACATGTCCAAGGAAAGTTTACACTATACTAGGCAGTGAGTAAGCATTATCTACTCAATAAAATATTTAATGGACACTTATATCGACAAAAAATCTTTTAAAAATAGTTCATATATTGCTTTCTTAAATTTCTTCAGCTCATGATATTCTAAGTTAAGATGATAACAATAATATAATAATTTAACAATAACATATATTAGTATGCTATTAAAGATGAAGCAGTTATTAGTGTTTGACCTAGTTCATCACCATTTATTTGCAACAACACTCTCATTAAGTAGGCATCAATATTATGCACATTTCACACCTGAAGGATCAAGAGTTTAAGTCACTCACATAAAGTATGTGAACCAGAGATGTAACATCCTAAAACTGTACTTTTAACCTATATGCCAATCAGTCTCTAAATAAATCAGTTTCCATAAAGTGTAAGTAACTGTAGCATTTCTGTTTCAGTTGTGTTGCCTGATAGCAGGTCTACTGCCTATTAGCAGACCTGAACATCTGAACATCTAATAAATGTTCACCAGATGTTCCCAATGATCATCATGGAATAAAGCCCATAAGGGTTCTAGGGGTGGAAGACATATGCCTCTCAAATGAAACTGTTCATTTTTTTTTTCCAGGTAAAAAACAATTCCAGTAAAAAAGACTTTCAAGTCAGAAATTATTTCACATTAAAAGATTTCAATACATTTTTATATGCTTAAAGTGCCTAGACCATCTCTTGAGTCAAAATTATAGGATTTCAACAGCATAACTAGACAAGGCAATTTGTGCAGGTAACACCATGTTAAATGCTGTCAGTCAACACTGTACAGAACTGTGTGGTATATAAACTTCAGAAGTCCACTCAAGACAAGAAAAAGTACTGCCTAGACACAAGTCCCACAATCTCTTTTAATGAATTTAGCTACCACTGACCTGACTTAAAAAAGGTTGTTATATAAGACAAAGTGTCAAGAAGAATCCAAGACAGAGATGTGGTCCTGACAGCCACCTAAGTTGCTGGATGACTCAGAGAAAGTCATGAACCTCTGTTAACTTTAGCACCCCCTCTTGCACATTAAGGACTACAGTTTTATCTACCACATACACTTTAGAATACGTTAAAGGCACAGTTATCAGTTTCAGCAAGTAAAAATCTGGTCACCTTATTTAAGGGTGGCCCTTGCCTTTAAACCTTGTTAAGAGAAGCCTGCACAGTTACGGGTGGGCAGGAAGGCTGCTGCCTTGTGGAGGAAGAAAGGTGGTAAAGAGAAGCACCGGCATAGTCACAGGTGAGCAGAAGAGCTGCTGTTTTACAAAGGGAGAAAGCTGATGATGACGAGCACCAGCATAGTCACAGACTGGGTGAAGGGTTGCCAAAAAACTATTTTTAAATAAATTGAACAAAAAAATACTGAAAAATGTACATGAAACTACAAAAGGCATCAAACTGCAAAAGCAATTTTTTTTTGAGAAAAATGAAAAGCGAAGGATCACATTACCTGATTTCAAACATTAAGTATAAAGTGATAGCACTAAAAATAATATGGTATAGGCACAAGGATAAATGAGTCTATGGAACAGAATTCAAAAATCCAGAAATATATCCATGTACAAATCAGTACCTAATCTATGATAAAGTAGCTATGACCATAAAATGGGAAGAACTGTCTCTTCATTAAACAGCGCTGAGAAAAATGGAGTCACAGAGAAAAGAATACAATTTGATAACTTTCTAACTCCATACACAAAAATAAATTCCAACTGGAGTAAAGATTTAGATGTAACAATTATAATAATAAAATAGATTGAAGAAAATATTGATGATATGTTCCATGATATCAACAATAATGATTTGGGAGCCTTGACACCCAAGGCAAAACAAATAACAACAAAAATAAATAAGTGAGATTACTTCAAGTCAAAAAGCCCTTATATAGTAAAAATAAAAATAAGATTTAAAAGACACCCTATTATAATATGGTAATATACAGTACCTAAGCCAGGCACGGTGGCTCGTGCCTGTAAGCTTCAGCCTATGAAACGGCAGGGGCTAGGGATCGCGGTTCGAGTCCCATCTGGGGCCCGTAGGGAGACCTAGTTCCAAAAAAATAGCTGAGCGTGGTGGCGTGAGCCTGTCATCCCAGCTACCTGGGAAGCTGAGGCTGGGGATTGCTTGGGCAATGAGAGCCTGAGGTTCCACAGGCAAAAATAGCAAGACCTCCTCTCAATAAATAAATAAGTAAATAAATAAAAGAAAATGGAGAGCCAGCCCAAGAGGATGAAGTAAAGAAGTGTGTTACTAAGATGATGGTTCACAGGTGACATGGAGGTGGAGAACCTCAGGGTAAACAATGCTGTTAAAAAATACATATGTCATCAACAACAACAACAACAACAACAAAAAAATATATATATATATATACAGTACCTAAAGTATGTGATCCTATACCTCTAAATCATATACAGTGTTGTAAACTATTGTTGCCTTAATTTAAGAAAAAGACACTCTATTGAATAGAAGAAATATTCACACAATAATAGCCAAGATAGAAAAAAGGCTTTCAGGAAATTCAACAATAGAAAAATATCCCAACCAATAAATGGGCAGCAGTTCTGAAGAGACAATTCACCAGCGAGGATATCCAGTGGGACAGCAGACATATGAGGAAATATTCATCATCATTTCCAATAAAAGACAGAAATTAAAAGAGATGTCATCTCATATCTATGAAAATGGTACATATTAAAAAGATCTCTAACTAGAAGTAACTGAAGAGGATGTGGCGAAAGAGAAATCCTACACATTGTTGGAGAGAAGTAAACTGGTACAAATGTTACGGAATGCAATCTGGGTATACTTTTCAAAAATTAAAAATGGAAATACCATAAATACAATCCAGAAATCTCACTCTTGGGCATCTACCCAAAGAATAAGAAATCATTCACACACAAAAAAATACATGTTCCACAATGTCTGTTATCAGCAGTTTTTACAAAAGTGGGGGAAGTACATTTTAAAATAAACAAGAAAAAAAGCACCTTGTTACACAGAAAGGAAATGATAGCAGATTTTTCAACAGAAACTTCAAAGATCAAAAAAAGAGTATTTGAAGGGAAAACTTCCAACTACAAATACTTTACCTAGTAACGTTAACATTCAAAATTGAAGACGAGATTGAGTTCCCCAGAGAGGCAAAAACAAAAAGATACCATCATCAACTTAACAAGCCTTGCAAGAAATGTTAAAGGAACTTTTTTTAATTATAAGAATAGCACTAACAATAAGAAAGTACAAAAGAAAGAATTTTCAGTGGAAAAGGTAATATCAAAGGTATATTATTTGCTATAAAAAGCAAAGTAAAAGATTATATATACTTATGTTACCAGTCATGTTAAAAAGACAGTATTAACATGTTTTCTTTGTAATTACCCTTTTGTCCTAAATGGTTGAAAAACAATTGTAAAAAACATTATAAATGTATGCTGATGGACACAGTGTAAGAGATGCAGTGTATAACAATAATACATAAGTGGCGGGACAGAGCTATTTAGCAACATTTTTTACACTATTAAATTGGCAACAATCTGAACTGAATTGTTATAAATTACGATGCTATTTTCCAAGGGCAACCACAAAGAAAACAACTCAGAAGTATATAACTAAAATGATAAATAAATAAGAGGGAGAACAAAAAAGGAAGAAACACTTTCCAATTCATTCATTCAAGTCTGTATTACTAATAATCATTAAAACAAGACAAAGCTGTTGCAGGAAAATAAAATCACAGACTAATGTGCCTTGTGAGTACAGCAGTAAATATCCTCAATAAATACTAGCAAAGACAATCGAACTGTATTATTTACTATGGATTATTTACTATGACCAAGAGAAATTCACCCCAGGAATACAAGGTTGGAATAACATAAAAATCAGTCAATGTAAGAGCATACTTACAGAATAAAGGACAAAACTCACACAATCACTTCAATAGATGGAGAAAGTGAATTTGATAAAATCTAAGACTCTTTTGTGACGAAACAACAAACTAGGGGGTCAATTCTCCAAGAAAATATAACAATCCTTAATGTGTACAAACATCGTAAGCTATCAAAACTTATAAATCACTTAATTAAGTATAATATTCGCATAGGGAAAGATAGACATAGGTCAGGAAATCAAAAGGTGTATATAAAAATGTATTACATGAAATTACTTTAGTGAGAAAAGACTAAATATTCCAGTATCTATTATCTATGTAACAACAATAAAGAATTGCAGCATCAGTCAGAATAAAATAGGTTATGTTGAACCTATTGCAAATCACCCCCAAAACATCAAAGGCTTAAAACAGTAATTTTTTGCTCAAGTTATGTGTCCACAGCAAGTCAGTATGGGTGGGTGCAATCACTGAGGGACTCAGGCTAATGGGAGATTCGCATTCAACAGCTCATTGGCCAAAACTAGTAACACGGTTCCACCTACTCAGAAGAGGGCCAGCAAAACAATGCTGTACTCCACACAGAAAAGACATGTTTATTAAAGAGCAATAAGGCCAAGAATTAGATGGGAAATCCAGGGAATTCACTGCCCATGGCAATACAGAACCAACTAACAATTCCCTACATCCCTTGGCACATTTTTTTTTCCAAATTACACTGGATAATCCTTTTACATTCTTTGAGTAGTATGTATTCTTTATAGAATAATGCTCTAGGTAGTAAATTCCGAAGAATTTGCCTTCTCTGGAAATTCAAAGTAAAATTATTGCATTATCTCCACAGTCTGACCATTTTCTCATAACAGATAAAACAAATGCTCTGCTAAACAGTTTACATTTATTAACTCCTTTAATTCTAAGAACTCTTTAAGATAGGTACTATTATTATTCTCATTTCAAATGAGCACAGTTGAGGTGAAGAGAGGATAAATAATTTGCTCAGTTAGTAATCTGAAATCAAGTAGTCTGGCTTCAGTGTTCTTGCCATCAGGGATGAGGTCTACAAGAAAGGAGTTACAGCCACCTCACTCCTAGTTCAGTATGTTCCTTCTATCCTTTCTCCACAGCCCCCTTGGTCCAGGTCCATCCTTGTATCCCCCACAAGGACCAAGTTCTGGACTCACCAAAAGCTACCCAAAAGGAAAAGCAATCTAGCAGAGGACTCACTTCCCTGCATGATTAACTGAGCAGTGTCTCCTCTACCTTCCTACCTTCGAGAGTCTAACCCAATATGTTAATGTCAAACGTCTTCCTGGCTAGAAATATAAAGATCATCTAGGAACAATGTTCACTGGAAGTCTCCTAAAGAACAGAATAACTCTCACTATCCATGGGATCCAAGAACTTACAATACAATATGAAGCAGTAACAAAGAAGAAAAAGGTAAGGGGCACAAGGAATTGGAATTGGAATTAATTCTTCTGATCACTAGAGAGGGCCTCTGGGAGATAATTAGTTTTAAATGAGATCATGAGGATGGGGCCCTCAGAGTGGGATCAACACCCTTATGAAAGCTCACTCTTTCTCTCCACCATATAAAGACAAAGCAAGAATGTGGCTATCTACAATTCAGGAAGAAAATCCTCAACAGAACTTGATAATGCCAATACGCTGATCCTGGACTTCTAACCTCCAGAATCATGAGAAAAGAAATGTCTATTGTTTAAGCTACCCAGTCTAGGGTATTTTGTTATGACAATATAAGAAAATTAAGACAGCTGGCATTTTACATATTACTTCATTTAATTTCTATATAACTGTATTACGTTTAAAATACCTACACTAGTATTCAACTCTCCAATAACTACAAAGCCACAGATTTTATCCCAAGAATAACTCCTTCTCAGAGAACAAGAAGTCTACATCTTGGCTCTGGTCTCAAGTCTTGTCAGTAACTAAATATTTCCCTTGGGTGAGTCCCTAATCTTTTCTAACCTCAAGTTTACTCTTTCAACATTAAGACATGAACAAGATGTTCTCTAAAAAGCTTTTGCTGAACAAAGATTATTCAAAATGCATGAGGGGGCTGTGTGTGTGTGTGTGTGTGTGTGTGTGTGTGTGTGTGTAAATAAAGAGATTATCTAGAACATAAGAGGGTTTTAACTACTTACTCCTAAAAAGAGATTACAACCATCCTATAAACAAACAGACAAAGCCAAAACAAACTATTCTGATTCTATATCTCACCAAATCATTTGAGAGGACAAAAGCTTCATGTGCTATAAATGACATAGTTAGCTGGCCACTAAATTAAATAGAAGGCAGCTATTGGAGGAATAGGAACTCATAAACTTAGATACCAGAATCCTTTGTTTACAAAGCTAAAATATTCCAACTCCTCTCACCCTTCTATAATTCAGAATATAATTTGAGCTGACAGGCAATGTAGTTACTATCTTTAATTACAAGTAAGTGCAGCTGATTAGAGAAGCAAAGACCCACTTATTATAAAATGAAATAATTTAATTTCCTAGTTAATACTGATTTTAACAGCTCAAAGTGGCAAATACCACTTTTTTCAGAAATCTGCAAAGAAGAAAAAGACTATTTTTAACACAATTTAGTATTTTTCCATAAACACACAAACCACAAGAAATATTGTACAATAATTCAATATCCCTGCTATACTTAGGAAAATTCAAATGTAAATTCACACAAAAAAATTTTCTTCTCAGAAAGTCTCCCAAGTTGAAAAAGAAAAAAGCAGTCCCAAAGCAGTATATGAAAGCAAACAAGGACACTAAAAAGAAACTTGATTACTATTTCTTATTAAAAGCTATCACAGAATTTATTTAAAGGTAGTTATCACAGAATTTGTACACCATAACCTATTGAAAAACTCTTAACACTCAATAAATGATGGCAATATGATGCCAAGAATATGATTCAAAAGAATGCTAGAGGAAGAATGTAACTGAAGGAACAAGATAGTTCTTGAATTGGTAACTGTTAAAACTAAGTAAAAGGTATATAATCCCGTGGGTGGGGTGGGGGGGTGTCCTGTATTCTTTTTAATTCCATGTGTGTCTCATACTTTTTCTATGAGAAAAGTAAGTTATTATACTAGTACCTTCCAATCTTTGAATTTTTGCTTTCACAGAAATAACAGCCTCAAAGGGTGAAACTCTCAGCTCAAAACATGTTCCAGTCAATGTTTCAATGAAGAGTTCCATGGTAGCATTGAAAGGAAGTTTGTAGTAGAATGGTCCCACGTTATCTTCATTGAAGAATGGAGGCTCTTTTCTGTCACCCATTACTTCGACTTTTCTAATTCCTCTGGAACATGTTGTCGGCAACTGTATCCCAGTTGTAGCCAAATTAGCTTTGAACATTGGTAATACATATCGTTGTTCATGTTTTGAGTTCTGTACCTAAAGCAAAAATAATTGTTTTAACAAGCGTATCTGAAAGTCTTGGTGCTCTATAATGGTTAACTGAACTACTCTAATCCATAACAATCTCCCAGACATTTTAGTGTATCCCAGACAAAATTTTAGTGCTTAATTATGTCTAATTCAGACTTTTTCACATTTGTTCCTGAAATCAGTATCCCAAATAAACTGTAAGATTTTTAAAAGGTATATTTTTTATATTCTTTCTGTATCTTACTAGAGCACAGTACATTAATTTACAAGTTGTATTTTGTTGTTAAAAATTTAAAACAACAAAATCAGCATAGGTATATACTTGCAAGGTTTTGAAAAATGTGTACACATTCTTTTCTAAAACATGAAATTATGTTTCTAAACCACACAAAATGGAACTGTTGGCTATTCTGGGTCCCTTGAATTTTTATATGAATTTTAGGATCAGCTTGTCTATTTTGCAAAAAGCCAACTGGGATTCCAATAAGGATTACACTGAGCCTGCAGATTAAATTTATCAAGTAGCACCATCTTGTCAATATTCAGTTTTCCAACAGATGCATAGGCAAGTTATTTCAGTTCATTTATTTAAGTGTTAAAATTCATTCAACAATGTTTTATGATGTATAGAATACAGATTTTATATATATTTTTTTAAAAAAAGGTATTCCTAGGAATTTTGTTCTTGCTGCAACTATAAATAAAATTGCCTTAAGTATGTTTGTAGATTGTTAGTGGTATATACAAATAGATTAATTATAACATATTGATCATTTACACTGCAACCTTGCCAAATTCACTAATTCTAGTAGTTTTTCAGTGGGATTACGATTTTCCATAGACAAAATGTCATCTACAAATAGTTTACTTCTAATTTAGTTGTTCTTTATGTCCTTTTCTTACCGCCTTAACTAGAATCTCCAATACAAAGTTGAATAGATGTGATGAAAGCAGACACCCTTGTCTTATTCTGAAAACACACAGGTTTGCATCATAGGATATGATTTAGGAGTGAAATTTTCAGAGATAATCAGGCTGAGGACATACCTTTTTACTCCTACTTTGGTTAGGTATCTTTGTTTTATTCTTTTAACATGAAGGGTGTTGGATTTTGTCAAATACGTTTCTTTCCTGTGTCTAATGAAACAACTCATGTCTTTATATTGCTGAATAACATTCCATTATTTCCAAATATCATAGCTTATCCATTCACTTACTAGATGACATCTTGAGTGCATTCAAATTTGGCAATGATAAGTAAACTGTTAACAGTAATCTGTGTGGGGGGTAAGTTTTCAATTCCTCTGAATAAATGCTAACAAGTCTATGGCCATACCACCCTGAACGCGCCCGATCTCATCTGAATAAATACTAACAAGAGCAAAAGCTGGATCACATATTATGTTCAGCTTTGTCAGAAACTGCCAGTGTCTTCCACAGTGGCTGTAAACACTTCCTGTTGCCCCCTATCGTCTCAGCATTTGAGGCTGTCAGTGTTCTGGATTTTATTCATTCTAATAGCATCTGTTTGTGTTAACTTGCATTTTCCTAATGACTTAAGGTGTGAGGCACAATTATCCTTTTCAAATGTAAAACCCATCAAATGATCTCTTAGCCTTCAGTTCTACAATTTTTCCCAGTCTACTAAGTAAAATCCAGATGCCTGAGAAATGCTCCTAAGATCCCGTCCCATCTTATTTACATGCCTCATCCCATCCAGCACACTTCTGTCACAGCTCTCCTAATCATTTTGACTTGCAGTTTCAGAAGACCTCAGTCTTCTCTACCGCTGCACCTGTTTTGTTCTATTCATTATCAACCCCATGCATGGCTACCTGACAAGAACCTCAAAGTGCTGTAGTATTCAGTTCAAATAGCAACTATACCACTAAATCTTTCAGAATTTTTTTAAGTTTTCATCCCTACCTCCACTATATATACCCATGACAATTTAATTTTCATATGACTTTTTTACCCTAATAAATTGTAGGTTACTAAAAGAGAACATATCTAATTTAACAACCCATCACCAGACACAGTGTTTTGTAGATGTTGGCACTCATTTGATTTGTTCAATAAAAGACACTCAGCCTCTCAACCGATCCTCATAAATAAATTGAGATCTTAGAACAAATCTGAGAAACAGGCACAGTATCAACCCTATTTTAAATATGAGGGTATGTTTGGTTGTGCTCCAGAAGTTAACTTTGGTTTCTCTAAGTAATCATGCTTTGACTCACACCAAACTAAGCCCCACCAAATTTTATCCAATTCATACCGTACATACACACATAGGGGCTTCTGCTAGAGGGTGAAATTTAGCACTAATAGGAAGTATAAATAACTAATTGGGGAATCTGAACATTGCAGATTGCTAATGGTCCCAAAGAGGTGGTATCACATGAAGAAAAACTGTACAAGTGCTGAGTGTCGCTATATTATTTTTCATAATAAGAAGTAATAATAGTACAATTATTGAGCTAGTAATATTGGTGGTGCAGTAAAAGGTCACTACTCTTCAATAAAATTATAGTGGCTGTACTGTTCAGATTTTGTTTCTAATGTCTTTAATACACTGAAATGCCCGTAGGAAAATTATCTTGCATGATGCTAACCCCTAGTGCCTGCTGTTCCCCTCCACTCAGTTATTAAGAACATGCTTATCATGTTCTACAACAAATAAGTGTATTATAGATTATTGGTGTCTGGTCTCCCAAAAATCACAGCACTCCTATCTACAGAGAAGGAGCTCCAGCAACTTTGGAATGCTGAAACATTACAGAAATAAAGACATGGGTGACCAGAGCCTGCCCAAGTAATTCAGAAAGAGTATAACCAAAAAGAAGCAAGACTGATAACTAAATTCAGTAGTAAAAACATATGCTTCTAGCAGTAGAAATCACCACAACAGGACAGAACGAACCCATTATACGTAGCTCAGACTGGAGGACTAGAGGAAAGCAGGGGAGCAAAGGGAAGCTCCCAATAGCCAAATAACCCAGCCGGTGTTTAAGCAGAGTCTGCACACACACATCTTCTGAAATCGGTGACTGGTTGTGCTGGACTGAGCATATATTATGAAGCCCTCGGATGTTAGAAAAAGAGGGGTAATAACGACTTTTAAGTCACTGTGGGAAATGATGCAAGAACAACTTCAAAAATAGAACCGGAAGGGGAAAAGAAGTGGAGGAAAAAGCACCCTCATAAGTTTAAGAGTAATCTTTAACATACACTTCACAATTAAGAGTAACAGCATCATCCAAAAAACCCCAATATTTCGCTCTCCTCTTCCGATAAAGTTGGAAAACATAGGCGCCCACGATGAAAGGAAAGTTAAAGATAGTAAGGCAACGACAGCGGCTGAACAGGTCACTTCAGAACCTGAGGCAGCTTCATCCTCTGCAGAAAAGACGCGTAGTCATCTAAGAAGTTACGTTTAAACAACCCCCCAACACAAAAAGATTCAGAACGTTACGCAGACATTTAAAAAAGTTAATTGCAGTCAGCTGCTTTTATTAATAGGTGAAAATGTCCCTGAGTTTCAAACATTCAAGCCACAGAATTATATGCACATCAGCCCACACCCCAGCCGGAAAGCAACTCTGTAACGGGACTGGAGGGATCCTAGGGCACGAGAGTCTACCCGGCATTCTCAGGACAGACACCGAAGCCCACCGAGTCACCTGCGCAGCCCGAGCTCTTCTAGGGTAAACTCCAGCTACCCAGACGCACCGGCCAGAGGTGAAAGGCAGAGTTAAGGCTCGAAGCCGGAACCCGCCACTCGGAGGTCAGCACCGGTCCGGCGGGGCGGGGCGAGGCAAATCCGCGTGCGCTCGCAGAGGTTAAGCCGAGGCTGTTTTCTCGACCCAGGCAGCTTGCCGCGCCGGTTTCGGGGCTGCGGCTGCGGTCCGCGGCCAGTTGCTCTGCGAGCGGTGGGCGGGGCCCGGCTGCCCAGCGCTGAGGGGTCCGCGCTCCCCTCCGGCCGGCGGCGGTAGCGCGGTCGGCTCAGCGGCTCACGGCCCCGAGTGCCCTCCCCATTCGGCCCGCTGGCCTTCACCGGCTTCTGGTCCACTCGTTTGCCTGCCCGCAGGCCTACCGGGAGGCGCGGCCCGGCGAACGACGCCGGGGCAGACACCTAGGAGCAACGCTCTGCGGCCGCCCTGCCCCGCCCCTTTGTGACACTGCGTACCAATCGCTCGCCGGCTCTCACGTCGCCTTCCAATCAGTAGAGGCGGGGGCGGGACCTGGTTGCTGGACGCCGGCGGTTGCTCAGTAGCCACGGCTCCCATAGCAATTCGGTAGTTGTTGTCGGTTAGGAGAGGCCCGGATGTTGACCCCTTTTTTTTTTTTACTAGCAGCGGACACCTGACAGGGACAGAAGCGGGCAAACTAGATGCGAGTCGCACAGCCTGCTGGGAACGGCGCGATTGGGCTCTGATAGGGCCAGGGAGAGGAAAGCACCTTCTCTGAGATGCTTCGGGAGAAGGGTTTTCAGCAAAGGCACTCCAGTGGACGCCCTTTCCAGAGCCTGGACACCCCTAAGGTGTTCCAAGTCGACCTGCCTTGCACAGGTCCTGTAGTTTACCGTCTCCTAACGTTTCAGGCTTCAATGACCTCATCTGCAACGGGGAGAAGGGGGGAAAAGGTCTCATCCAGTTTATAGAGAACTATATGCAAGGGTATATAGTATTTAAGTGGGTAGCTTAGGTTGTTCAATGCCAGCACTGGTTAAACTCAACCATCTATTTCCTGCTCTCATTCCCAGCCTGCTGAGTTCAGGTGTACGATAACCGGCTTCTATGACAACACAAGCCTCTCAACTTGAGATGGGTTCCCACTGCTTTTTCCTAGTTCCCCACACAAGTGACTCCAATTACTCAACTGACAATGAATAGTGATCTCTCATTACAACTTGCCCGGCATACCACAAACTCAAGCAATCCCCAGCCTCAGCTTCCCAGGTAGCTGGGATTACAGGCGCGCACCCCCACGCCCAGCTGTTATTTTGGAACTAGGTCTCGCTACAGGTCCCAGGCGGGACTCGAACCGCGGTCCCTAGCCTTGGCCACTTCATAGGCTGAAGCTTACAGGCGCAAGCCACCGTGCCCGGCTACTTGTCATCTTCTGACCAGTGACCCCAAAATCAATTCTCTGAATTCCACCTTTATTCTCAAGACCCCTTCCTACCCCACTAATTACTCTTCACAATTCAGCATACACTGGAGTTTACAGTGAAGCACTTGGCTTTAATCCTGATTCTCTAGCCACTACACTAGTTCCTTAATTTTGCATGTTTAATAATTGGAGCCCCTTGAGGATGGAGATATGGTCATCATTGCTTTTGTATGTTACATCTAAGGAATAGTGCCTGTGGAGTGATTCAAATAAAAAATCTTGTTTTTCTACCTGCCTCCCCACAGAAAGAAGAGAAAGCAAGGACTTTGGGGTCAGGCAGGTGAATTTAAAATCTCAGTTACAAAACTGGAAGCTCTGTTAACCTGGCCAAATCATTCCTTTCCAAATCATCATTTATGACGTCTCATATGGAAAATAGTTTAAAAGGGTCTTTGCATATTCTCTCTCATCACCATCCTGCAAGATTGGTACTAAAACTCCTACTGGACAAAAAGAGGGGAAAACTAAGAGTAGGCTGTTATCCTCAAACAGTTCTAAATGTGAGACCCAGATTTAAATCTAGGTCTCAATGCAAAAATCCAAATGTGTGCCACTATTAGCCTCATTTGTAAGATGAGGACATACAAGAAAAGCATCTACCATAGGACCAATAAATATAGATTCCTTCCTCCTTCCAAACCTCTCAAAATAGCAGTTTATATAATTTCTAACACTATCGTCTCTTGGATTTCTAGAATCAATTCTCATTAGTAGATATGACTGCTCTAAAAGAAAAACATGTTTAACAACTGCTTGTTGCAACCCCATTGGGCTCAGGCCCAGAGTAGGAAATCACATCTATCAGTAACTTGAGGGAAATCAGATAGGTGAACAAAAGGGCAGCTAATATGCATTCTGGTCTATCACTGCATCACTCTCACAGCAGGACAGTGCAAACAGTCAATATGTGGAAGATGTAAAAAAAAAAAACAAAAAAAAAACCCAAACACAAACCCCACCTCTTGATGAGCAATACCCTCTTCAAAGTGTCCAAAAAAGAAGTTAGTGGCTTCAGGATTGGTGGAGTCAAACCTGGTCTACCTACAGGCTGTACCAAGGCTAGATTGAATACTCAGCATTAAGATGATATAACACAGTAAACTAAAATGGAAATCAGCCATCCATGTGGGTACTAGCTACCACATTGGACTACACAGTTGAGAACATACCCATCAGTGAAGAGTTCTATGGGACAAGACTGCACAAGAAGCTGGCATTCCCATCCTGAGTGTCTTTTTCTATCATTACCTGAACTCATTCTGCGACTTTCACAAAATGATGCAAAACTCCAAGGAATGGAAATGCGTATCTTAGAGCAAGGGTTAACAAATTGTTTCTGAAAAGGGGCCAGATAGAAAATATCCTTTTGAGAGTCAATAGTCTCTAATACAACTAATCAACTGTGGCCTTATACATAGGGTTATAGATGACCGAGTATGATTGTGTTTCAATAAACTTTATTTACAAAACATACAGTAAGCCAGGTGTGGTGTTGCATGCCTGTAATCCCAGCTACCTGGCAGACTGAGGCTAGGGATCACTTGATTCCATGGATTCAATACTATCCTGGGCAACACAGCAAAACCTAGTCTCAAAAAACAAAAAAACAAAACAAACAACAAACAAAAAAAGAGTAGAGTATCACAGTTTGCAAAACTAGGGTGCCCAACCATGTAATAAAGACATCTAGTCACCTGTCTGACATTTGCCATCTATGGGATTTACTGTGGTCTTACAAGGGCAATTAAATAAAAACATAGTGTAAAAAAAATGTAAAACATTTACTTTTGTATTATTAAGCAAAATTAAAAATAGAGCAGAAAAATATTAAGTGCACTGGCTAAGAGGTGAGCTGTTTCAGTATTTGCTTTTTGTAATTCAGTTAAGACAATGACCATAAAAGCATCAATAAGTCAAGAAGGTAGCTGGAGGGTGAGACATGGTAATCCTATATGCTCTACTGGCCTCCAAAGGCATTCAAGGGATCATCAAATATACTGGACACCTTCTTTTCAGATTTTGGTTCAGTTGCTGCCTGTGAAGAGTGACTTTTTGTTTTGGTCATCTTAGACTGGATACCAGAAGAGAAGATATCATCTGTGAGAAAAAAAGAAGAGAAAGACTGGATGAATAAACAAGAAAATGGGTGCTTTTAAGACATATCTGAGTATGCCACCAAAAATACAAGTCTTGTAACAGTACAGAATACTAAGAAACAGTAAGATAGAGCCATGCCTGTTAGATTCTTAGCTCTGCTACTAATTAAATTTTAAGATCACATACAGGTTACAGGTTCTCTTTAAGGACAACTTTCTCAGCTACACAATGGTATGTGTATTCACATGCAGGAAAGGAAAAAGGGAAGGATAATTGGATTGCCAATTCAGCTCCTAAGTGTACTATCTGTGATATTATACACATTTTTTCCTAGTGAATTTTAAAAAAGCAATAAAAATAATGGAAATACATTATGAGAGTCACCCTGTTTTAGAACAACGGCTATTTGAGATGTCAAAAAGAAGCTAAAACTTTATGACTATACTAGTACTTAATGACTTTACGACTATACTAGTACTTAACACTGACTCTAGTGTTTCATGACTCACGTTAGCCAGTAATATTATTTACCTAGTAATGTTGTGCTAAGATTCCATCCTATAAAGCATTTAACATGTGTACATGGATATGTATACACAAATGTTAAAGATCATGACATAATTTTAATAGAGAAAACTTACAATCTAGATCACTATCAATAAACCAGCTAAATGTACTGAGATGAAAAGACATGAAAAAGAATAGAACAGGTGTTTTTACTTTGGAAATGAGTATGTATTTCTATGTATACAAGTCAATGTTTGTATTACCATGTCTGAAAGGACATACACCAAACAATAATGATTACTTCTAAGTTTGTTTTCTACTTTTCCAAACAGGATTAATCTATTATAACAGGTGTGCAATACTCCTTTTTTTTTTTTTTTTTATAATAGTCCATTCTGCATCTCTTGAGGTGGGAAGCGGAGACAGAACATATATGCATGCTTAGGAAACTGACACTGTTTGTCACTACAACACCAGTCTTTCCCAGTTAACCCCAAGGTTTAGACAAAGGAGTGAAGAAGTAGGAAGGGTATAGTTGGTCTTAGGCCTAGTACTATCCACCAATAAAGGACATTTAGCATGAGTCCTATATTTAGGGTTCTAATTAAACACACAGACATTATACCATGAAGGTAAAATAAGCACGTTCACAAATACTGAAGCCTTCAGTGAGATGCAAAGTCTAAACTATAACCTCTTTCCTTAGTCTCCTGAACTACACCATTCTGTGGAACCAGTGGCAATACCAGCTAGAGCTGTGACTCAACCAAGTGCATTATGTCCAACACAGTTATCACAGTCTTCTTTTTTAGCCTTAGAGTAATTTCTGATCTTCCTCTCCCATAGAGTGTTATTCATATTGGTCATGGACACTTGGCATTTAACTTCACTAAGATAAAGTTAAATTAAAGGTCAAATTCTGGGTTTCTTCAAATTCCTTGATGGCCATCACACAAATACTTGTTTTAGCAAAATGTTAAACCCATTTACCTATCCACCTTCAACCTAACTCAGGATTACTTAGCAAGCCAAAGAAAACCTACTGGGAAGCATGTCCAGGAAAGAGGTCAGCGAAGGTAGTAGGAGAAATAGCAAGTCACTGAAAGGAATGACTATGTCACGTGTAGAAAACCACACTTACCCATATCATCATCAAATATAGACTTAGCTTCTACTTTCTTTTTGGACTTTTCTTTTGGTTTTACACTTAGGTCAGCAAAAATATCAATGTTGTCATCAAATAAGTTGGATTCAAATGTTCTTTCCTTCTCTCTTGTTTTTTGTGAGGGTTTAATTGCTTCTGTTGCAAATATATCATCCTAATTAAACCAAAAACAAGCAAAACAATTTTAAGACAAAATTTCTCTGACAACACTTTAACAAAAAGTATAGGAATGCAAACTGCCAGTGTTTAGGTATAGTCACATGACATGCCCCCTCTGCCTTGAATGCATTAGTCCAGATCTCAGATGGGGCCTGTCTTTTTCCTTCTTAAATGCTGGCTCTACAGAGTAGCCTTTTCTAGTGCTCCTGCCTGAAGGAGATCTCCCACCTCTACCCACAGCTTGGGGTTATTTTCTTCATGGCACTTAAAATTATCCAAAAACATTAGCTATTTCCTTGCTTGTATCATATTCCCCTCCCTGAGAGGTCTGGAGAACACAGCACTGTCCTAGTTGCCTTGATGTCTCTAGGATGCAGATGTTAAATACACTTGCTCAGCAAGTGCCACTGAAAGCTCTGCTGTCTATACTAAATTGTCAACTCCAATTAGGGCTTGGTTTAACCAAGAACCAATACTACTTTATATATGTCAGAGAGTGGCATGGCAAGGAAGCTAACTGCAGCAATATTCTGCTATAAACCAGAAAAATCAACATTTATATCAGTACTTATGATGAGCTAAGAAGTACTGCCTATATGAAAACAAAATAAAACCTATCTCTGAGTAAGACCTCAGAGTTATTAGTAAAAGAACATAATTATAATTACTAAGAAGATGATGTTTGGGAGCAATGAACAAACTTAATGCACAGTTCTAATAAGCCAATCAAGTATTTTTCCTTAACACAGAACCAGACAGGAAAACATACAACTACATGTTACATTACCTCAAAAATATCTTGTGTTTTTGAGAAGACATCCTGCCGATTGTTAGATTTTGATTCCTTCTTCTTGCCTTTGTGATCTGTGAAAAGATCGTCCTCATCTTCCAGGAGAGGGAAGGGACTTGCTTTCTTTGCTGGTTTTGGCTTAACAGACTGAAAGAGATCTTCATCACTGCCTGCCTCACCTAGAGCAGAAAACATGGGTCTCTTCTCTTTACTTGCTCCGAGCAGATTGGCTGTGTTCTCTGTTGCCTTCACATTAACTGTTGTTCTACCAGTGGAATGAGATCCAGTGCCCTTGGAAAAGATATCTTCAGCATCAAAAAGGTCATCCTGAAGTGACTGACCCAGAGATTTCACAAAGGAACTTCTGTCTACTACTGCAGCCACAGAAGCACCTGCCCAAGCTGAAGTGGTAGCAGCCATAGCATTCTCAGAGCTGTCTTCTCCACCAGCTACCCTTGGCTGTGACAGACAGCTATCTGGTGAAATACTGCCATCTGGCAAGTGGGCAAGGGCTCCTCGGGAGACACTCATGTCCTCAGCCTCACTGGACTCTTGGACAGCCAACCTTCGAGCAGCACGGGTCTGTGGCCTGCGCTTCCCTTTCACTTTGACTCGGCTCTGCAATGGCAAACAAACAAACAAGAACATTAATTAGATGCTTTAGAAAGTATTCAAATTTAACAAAAAATTGGTGATTCAAAAAATCATAAGGTTATTTGGTCTACCTCAACCAAGGTTATTAGACAGAAAACTTTATTTTTAAAATATTTCCAAAGGAGTTAGAAGCTCCCAGTACAAGATTAAAACATCCTTAATCTTCCAGTGCTCCCCATTTTTAAGTCTTTTGAGAGCAGTTTCTGTTCAGTCTCATACAAAGACTTTATATGACACTGGAACCATGCTGCAGTAGGCAGTTTGCTGCTGTGTCCCCCCACAAACATGCCTGGCTCCTACTCTGCCCTGAACTTAAAGTGGGTATCTTTCTAGTCAGGGGAAATTCCAGTGTTAACATTATAGGGAGTTATCCTAAAGTCAAGATGACACTTTGGTGAGCAAGGATGGTAAAAGCTTTAAAACCAAACCAGCAGAAGATGGGCACAATCTACTCTGTGTTAGGACCCCCGACATGGTAGCACAGCAAAGCCCAGTCTTCACTGTGGCTACTGGGAAGAAAGTAAACCAAACAAATTCAGGTAATGACAATGTGGAAGCTGAATTAAGGAGGTGGGAGGAGGGTGGAAAGACTAAAGGAAGGATCAGATGTCTCCTTCAGTGGGGATTCAGGGTCATTCTGCTGTGTATAACTGATGGACTAGGGAAAAGCATACAAGATGTTCAGGTTAAGATAAAAGTAAGCAAGGAAAAGTGGTTTATTACCTTGTTTGCGCTGTGCAAAGTGTCTACCTGAGCTGGAAGATCAAAACTCACACCAGTCTCCCCACTCCCAGGAAGAGTGGCCATTGTCTCCTGACTCCTCCTGGGTTCAGATGCAGGAGCCAGTTCTGGCAAAAGAGGCTTTGCTCCAGAGATCTGGGGAGCTGACGCAGGCAGCAAGGCTGCTGGGTTAATCGCCAAATTTGCCTAAAAAAGGAAAATGAAAACAGTCTATCTTTTCTTCTATGTGGCAGTTTATTGTTATTACCATGACATATGATGAGATACTCAGTGTATATAATGCATAAAATGAGTGGAGAAAGAGAAATGCAGGAAAATCTCCCAATCTAGTTTTACAATTAAAAGAGAGGATCATACACCTGCGTCCACCACTGGACTCAAAAGAACAGATGGTATAGACACAGCACACAAGAAGCAACAATCAGAGGGCAGGGAAGAGATGAGAAAATGCCTGGCAGCAGCTGACAAAATTAAAAACCCCAAAAGTTTATAGATGCCACAGGCAGGCAATGAAGATTCCAGACATGTTATAATTACTTGTATTTTCCAGATCCGAGAGGATGGCTCTTTGGTTTTAAATGGAGCGGGACCTGCCGAGTCCTGTGTAAAATTACACTGAGTTAAAAATCCATTGGGGAAAAAGAAAGAAAAGTGTCTCTTGGATTATTCTTAGTCTGTACAGAAGTCTACAAAGAAGCAAACCTGTTATTTCCTCTAATTCTTTAATGGAAAAAGCGTTCAAAACTCCCCACTTCTAGAAGGAAAAGGTGAGACTTGAGATGAGTTACAAGAGACGAATTAGTCCTAGAGGCTGGTTTTCACAGCTCAGGACACTGAGGCATCAGTAAGACATGTGGGTACATGCGATGTCCTGGTCAGTTCCCAGGAGGCACGCCACAGAGGACGAAGGCCTAATAGCACCAATTGCAGGAGGGGAACATAAAGGGAGAATGAAGATATCAGATGGAAGGAAGTTATATTTCATACTAATGTAATTCTACTGCAAGGTAGCCCAGAGGGAGAAATGGTGGTTCAAGTGAGAAGATGATTCTTCACCTTACCTCACAACAACTTATTGGAATCCAATTTACAGGTACATTGAAAATAGTAATGTAAGCATAAATTCATGGAACTTTAAGCGTGGAGAAGAGAGATGAGTAGAGGTGGTAAGAATACAGCAAAGACAGAAGATCCTACATGCTATTTCCTTCTTAATTATGAGAACTCTGGATGATCTTGGGTCTGCATGGTAGTTACTCTGTACTGGAATGCAAACAAGTGTTGAAAATCTTTGAACAGATCAGTACTAACCTGAGGTGTTTCTGGTTTCCACATGCTTTTTTCCTTGATACCTGGAGTAGATTCAGGATGTTTCTGGTTCTTGGAAGAGAGAACAGAGTGGTCTTTCTTCACTACCTTTTTCTTTTCTGGTATCTACAAAAGAAAAAGAATACCAAAAGCCTATGTGAAGTATCCTAGAAATTTTAAAGAAAAATCATTATTACAAAGAGAATCTGACTTTCGAGCTAAAAGTCATTTCTCAAGTGAGGGTTGAATTAATTCAAAGGTACCAATTGAGAAACAGAATTCTAAAGACTATGAGTCCCTTAAAATTGTACGAAAACAGAGAGCACTTACTTGGGCAGGGAAAATGACATACCACAGGCTAACACTCAGATTTAAAGCTTGCATCTGATAGGCACAAATATTGAATCACCACTGTATTGTATGTACTAGCCTTTCAATAAACAACTTAAAAATCAAATTTATGATACAGTAAGAAAGTCTGAGCTAGTCGTTTAACGTTAGGAAACAGATGGGAAAACAAATGCTCTTGTCAGCACATTATTTGCTGTTCATTTACAAAGAAGTATCAGAATTCTGAGTATTTTTCTTAATTGTATAACTGGATATTAACTTCCTCTCCCAGAAGCTTCCCCATACATGCAAGTATTAAGAAGAAGAAAAAGCTGGTACCAGATGTTGAGACTTGGCAGAGCTAAAAAGACCGTCATCTTCATCATCCCCAAACAGGCTCCCAACGCTTGGCTCTAATAACTAGAACAGACAAAACTCAAATTCAATATCCAAACAAAAATAATTTAAAAGAGAACAGGGCAAGCTCTGAGATAATGCCTGATACAGTAACAAAGTCATGATGTGCATAGCTATTTGGAACGAACCCTGGTTTTCTTGGTGCCCGCAAACAAGTCCACATCTGGATCATTGTCCTTCTGGAGCTTGTGACTAAAAAGTAGCTCTTCATCCTGGAAGACACCTGTGCTCTTGGGGCGAGTATCAGGATCAGGACTCTGGGAAAAAGATATTCAAATGTTTACACTTCTAAGGATTCATCTCAAGGAAGTTGTACATGGCTGCAAGGATAGAACAGGAAAGGTATCCCCTGTAGCTCTGTTACAATAGCTACAGGTTAGAAATAACCTAAGTACCAATCAGAAGGGGAATGACACCTTCATAAGGTGAAAGAGTAAGAAACTATCAAAAATAGTGGAGAATGTATTGTACAGATAACTAATATATAATCTGGAAAGATCATCTTTCAATCTTTGTACAGTGTCTGGACTTTCTATTTAAAAACAATCCATGAATTTTGTAATAAGAAACATTTTGGGAGTGAATACACACAAAATCAAACATTTCAACATATTCCCAAAGGAAAGAAGACTTGACAGCAGCTAACTTTGTATCAGAGATGTACAGTATATATGGTCCAGTGTGTATCCTTAAATTATCAACAGCTTAAAACCGGTACAGGATGATCAATTAAGACTTTCCCTATGTGCAGCCACTTCTACACACTCCATTACTTTTAATAAGTTTTTCATTTGCTAGAATATTAAGATTATTAATTTGCTTTACTTGGTTTGATACTATAATGTCCCAGACTTGACATTCTAAAATCCCTATTTCTTCTTTAGTCACAAGCATAAATTAAATAAAACTCATTTGATAAAACAGCCCGTTAAAAACTGACTAATAATTATTGTGAACACTACTTACAAATCAATATAACACAGCAACTAAAGTTAAGTTTCACAACTATAATAATCACAGTACAAAATCATACACAGTGAGAGACGAGAAGAAAATATAGTAAAATCATCCATATGTTCTATGTGTAGCTCTCATTAATAAACAGGGTGTAATGTGGTACTAAAATTATGAAAACATTTTCATAAACTTTTTTTTTGCAGAAATCAACTAGAACTATATACTTAGTTCATTTACCCCCCCCCCAAAAAAAAAGGCATTTTACAGCCTGCCATCTCCTTGTTGTTTTTTGACATTTCTAGAAAAACAAAATACTTGTCATAAAATTCACTCATTTAGTGTGTAATTCAATGGTTTTTAGTACATCTATAGTTACACAAACACCATCACAAGAGAGATTTAGAACAATTTCAAATCCTAAAAAGAAACCCCAAACCTATTAGCAATAATTCTCTATTCCCATCCAGACCTCTTTCATCCCTATAACCCAACCACAAGCAACCTTGACCTACTTTCTCTCTCTGTAGTTATGCCCCCCTTTCTAGGACATTTCAAATAAATAGAATCATACAATATGGAGTCCCTTTTCACGCATCCTGTTTTCACCAGACCAAGTTGCAGCCTGGTGCAGTAAAAGTAATTCATTGTTTTATTGCCAAGAATATTCTATCATATAGATACACTATACTGTATTTATCTTTTCATCAGCTGATGGATACTGAGTTGTCTGCATCTTTTAGTAAATGAATACAGCTGTTTGGAACATTATCTTCAAGTTTTCCTTGAACATATATGTTATGTTCCCTTTTTTTGGGTTATATACAAGCAATAAAATTGCTAGGTCATATGGTAACAAGCTTTAACAATCTGAGAAAAAATCAAAATGCCCAAGTGGCTGCACTATTTTTCTTTCCCAGTTGCAAAGAATCAAATTTCCAATTTCACCACGTCTTCACAACACTTGGCTATTATCAAAAAAGTTGGTTTCTGTTGGTGAAGATACCTCTTCACATGACAGATGATAGCATGATGTGAGATTTCTTAATCCTACAAAATATTCGAACTTTTATTATCTTTTGCTCACCTTCCCTAGTTCTTTCTTTGTAGCTTGAATGTTATTTTGATCTTCTGTTTTATCTTCTTCCTCATCAAATAAGCTAAGGACAGTTTTTGTTCTACTTTTGGTTCCTATGTCTAACGGGGACGATGAAGAAAATAAATCAGAATGCTTCACTGCTTCCTCAGTAGGTAGAGCCAATGGTCCCTCCTGAAAATGGAAATAAGAGGAAATAAACATCTTGAAATATAAATTCTACCTTTGGGCTTCTCAAGCTCCTCATCGATTCAGTGTCTGCTATATTTACATGTTTCAGGATACCACAGCTAATCACATCCACCCTAGATAATAAGACACTGTGTCCAAATGTCCCTGGCTGTCCCATGGAGGGTCTTGCACAAATAAGCTACAGCCAAAGATAATTTTTCAATCAATTTAAAGTCACAGGTCCCACCTTTCTACCAAAAAACATGTGAATCAGTTATAACTGGTCCACATAGGTTACTTAAGAGCTGTGAGTAACTTCTAAGTCACAGAGATAACATAAATATTAATCATTGGTGTGGATCATGTATTCCCAAACATTTAATCAGTACTTAAGTCCCAAAGAGGAATTTAACTCACAAAATTAGATATTTATATGGTAGAAGGTTTATACCATATGAAATTAGAAGTCTCTAAAAATAATCCTAAAGTGCTACTTTTATTCATCCAACAACTATCATATTTTAAATAAGATAGCATTGATTATAAAAACCACTATTAGTCTATGAACAACAGGAAGAAAAAAATGACCTCATTAAATAAGTCACTGATACAACAAAAAATGCACACTTCTTTGAAGAACCATGTAACTTCGAAGTTGCCTGCTATATGCAAGGTAAAATGCTAAGTATCACATATATACTGGTGAGCCAAACAAACCTTCCTCAAAAGGTTTACACACAGGCAAGGAGAAGGTAGTACAGCAATTAGAGTTCAAGTGTGGAATGGGCTGTGTCTGGCGTAACTTGGGGACTAAAAGAACATAGAAAAGAGCCATATCACAACTATGGAAAGAGAATGTCACACAATAATTCGGGTATAAACTAAATGTCTGTTATCACTACAATCCATAGAGACTCAAGAAGAAAAATATGTGTGACATTTTTCACACAGCCCCTAGGAGAAAATTTAAACCTATGTACTAAACACAGAGTACTGGAAATTTTTGAAAAAGTATAGAACAGGTATGCAAAGACTGAAGACAAACACCAGTTCCCAGCTGCAGCCACAGCTATATAGCCATATACATACAACTCTGGTGGAGTTGACAGCCTCCCAGGAGAAGAAAGCTGATGCTTTAGAAGACAAGTGTAAAGCTAACATGAACTAAATATAAAAGAATGGCAAGCCAGAATCTTAGAACTGCCATTTTAGTTTATGTTGGTGGGGCCTACAAGAGAAGTAAGGGTAAAAGAAAAGTATAGAAAGTCAGAAAGAGCAAATATGCAAAAAGAAAACCAAACTCAAAACAGTAAGATGTGGAAGAACACCCTGGAGCGAGCAAGGCAAAATGTAATGTACATCAACACAAAATGGAAGAATAATGTCTGAGGGGATAAATGCAGATCACTATGCACATTCATGTGCCTGGCAAAGAGACTACTGAAGCTTTCCCCAAATAGTGGAATCACAGATGTTCTTCCTCACACATTCCAATGTTTTCAACGAATGAGCCATTTTTTCCCTAAGACCAAAATGGAAAGGTTGTGTATGTGTGCATGTGTGTGTGTGTGTGTGTGTGTGTGTGCATGTCTTAGAAGAACATGAGAGAAAGATGTACCAGAACACACAAGGAAAAAGAAGTCCACCTTTTCTGACTCCTCAGCCACATGTGTTTTCCCAAGTCCTGACGACTCTTTGGCACTCTCAGCCGTCTTATCCAGAGGTTTCACTCCTGGTTGTGCCTCCTCTTCATCGCTGAACAGTAAAGGAGAGGTCTTGGGGACGGTTTCTGTTTTCTATTTAAAGAAAAATCAATGACATTCTCAAAAACAAAAAAAGTGTGCAGGGCAGTAGAGCGCCAGCCAAATCCACAGTGGTCTGAGGGAGACCTGCCAGGACAACAAAGGGGCACAAACAGGGAGAAGCAAGAAACCTACAGACATGGCATTTGATGGCTTCTGCCACCCTGGTGCCTGCATGTATCTCCTTGCATCTGTTGACCTCAAATGCTGCCCTTGAGTACCTTGACCACCCCGACAATCGCTGGTCTCTCCTGTCTCCCTCCACTGACATTTCAGCTCTAAAACATCTAGAGCTATCTTTCTAAAATAAAGACACCCACCAAATTACTTCCTCTCCCACTTCAAACTTGCACTGTTTGCATTAAGCAAATGCTGAACATGACCATTAACAGGTCCCTCACCATATCCCTCTATCATCTACACTTTACCAGTCCTCATTATTGGTTAAATCTATTCTAAGTTTGCACAGTTCCATAACCTGCACCTCACTATCTCATCAAATCAAATCAAATCAAATCAAATCTTCATCTTTCAAGCAAGGCCCAGCCAGATGTCAACTAGAAGATTTTCCTATTCTCATCAGTAAGTATATGTTACTTTAATGATAGAACTTATATCTCAATCTCATCCTTATTTTGCATTCTTCCAGATTTACAATAGCCATTAAACATTTATTTTCCCATTCATCTAAAGTATCATACAGTATATGAAATACAGCATTTTATTTATCTATTTTTTTTTTTTTTTTTTTGAGACTAGTCTCACTATTTTTGCCCATGGAACTGCAGGCTCACGTTGCCTGGAGTACCACAGACTCAAGCAATCCCCAGCCTCAGCTTCCCAGGTAGCTGGGATTATAGGTGTATGCCACCATGGCCAGCTATTTTTTCTTTGGAACTAGGTCTTGCTACGTGGTCCCAGTGGGACTTGAACCACGATCCCTGGCCCCGGCTGTGGCTTCCTAGGCTGCCTCTTACAGGCATGCGCCACCATGCCCAGTCAAAATACAGCATTTTATAATAGGTAGGTGCTCCCATCTCTTAAGAGGCAGAAATTTCAGATGCATGTGTTTCATCTGCACACAACATTAATTAGAAGATTTCATTCTAAAACTAGGCAAAGGAGTTTTTTTCATAAAGTCAGCTTCCAAAGTAAGATTTTAGAAGATGATTCAGGGAAGTATCACCAGTCATGCAATATCACCTCCAGGACATGTACTGGGCCTAAGAGGTAAGAATATACCTTTGTTGCAGAAGGAACAGATGTGGGATGATAGTCAAACAGAGAGCTTCCACTATCAGCGTCATCTTCAAAGAGAAGTGATGCTCTCTGGGTCTTCTTTTGGCTATACAAACAAGCAAGGTGTGATTATAGGAAAATGTTACTTTAAAAAGAACAACATTCTTTCCAGGTCACATCTATAGGAACCCACCTATCACAAAACTGCTCAAACCATCTGTTGACCTTATACAGTTGAAAGCAAACAAGAAAAACCTTGAAGTGGGTACAAATTGCTTCCAGTGGATCATCAGCTTCTGTCCCTTACCCATCTGCATAAGAATCCTGCAAGACCCTCTTCAGTGCCTTTTTAGTTAGCTCTGACTCAGTGTAAGATATCTGAGCTACTAGCTTTGCTGAGGTAAGTAATACTTTTAGCAATTACAAAGATAAACATGCTCTTTCACCACTTTCTAATGAAAAGGGAAAATCAGAAGGCATGGATGCCCATTTCCAGAGAGATCAGGAAGGCAGCTTCCTCGGTGACCTGTGACCTGGTGCCTTCTTAGCCACTTAACCCTGGCTTTCCAAGTGCCACTCATGCTTTCCATGTCTTCTCTTCAAAGCCTAAGACCATGCCATTCTATTACCTCTACTCAAGTCTCTAAGAATGTGGGGAAAGCAGAGATCATTTTCACTGGTCACCCATCTCTTACCTCATGTTGGGTAACCAGAGGTAAAAACTAGCCACAATTCTCCTCATCACATTCCTCTAGTCTGTCTTCCTTTCACCTACTTTATCATCTAGGATTCTTTCCCAGGTTTTACAAAGTGGCCAATAAATGCTTGTGGGACAAATATTAATCAGGATAAAGAAGAGAATGTGCAGGAGCACCTAGACAGCTAAGGCTCACAAGCAATTTATGTGATATACTATAGCTTTGCAGAGAGCCATCCTCCTAAAGGATGTTTTCCAAAGCTGAGTAGATTTCTATCAAAATGACAAACTAAAGTAGCCCTGACCCAACTTTACATTCTCTAAGGTGTCCTAGAGGAAAAAACAAAAGACTACAAGCTTATTTAAATTCCTAGTAAACTAAGAAAAACAGTATTTTATGGTTAGAAAAAAAATGATGGGTAGAACAAATTAGATAAGGATCCATAAGAAGAAACATCCCCAGATTGGGGGAGAATATCTTACAAATGAATATCAAAGACAGTATCATTTTACATCACTATCAGGCAATGAATGATTAGCACACTTAACCCGAGTAGCTGACATCTTGTCTAGCAAATACCTTTAACCTGTTATCACGTAACACTGATAGAGCATTTTTTTACAATGACCACCTCACCTGTCCTTAGTTATAGCAAAGAGATCATCTTCATCATCATCCTCAAAGAGACTGGTCTTTTTTGCGGCTTTGGTCTCCTGGTCCTGGGCGATTGCAGAGTCCCTAAGTTCTCCTTTGGACCTATTATCAGATGCTGAGCTGGTCTTTGAATCAGTAATATTCCATTGGTCCTAAAAATATAAAATATTAAAACTGAGTGATGACTAAGATTCAGAATTCAGGAGTAAAATAAAATTAACATTTATTAATCCTTACATTTGCTACAGTTTTATTTAGTATTCAATGGTACGTGAAACAGAATTTTCATATTCTTAACTGCTGTTGTATTTAAGTATTAAATTATGTGTATCGTTCTTGAAGAAAGCTTACATCTTAGACTCTTCTTTATTTATTTATGTATTTTTGAGACTAGGTCTTGCTATTTTGGCCTGTGGAACCTCATGCTCACGTTACCTGGGGTACCACAGACTCAAGCAATCCCCAGCCTCAGCTTCCCAGGTAGCTGGGATTACAGGCGTGAGCCACCACACCCAGCTATTTTTTTGGAACTAGGTCTTGCTATGTTACACCAGGTGGAACTCAAACTGTGATCCCTGGTTCCAGCCACGGCTTCCTAGACTGCCACTTACTTACAGGCATGCGCCACCATGCCCAGCCACCAGACTCTTCTTTGGACTTAAATCTAAGTAGTTGTCTTCTTTGACCTCATACAATGTTTGTCCTTTCTTTTTCCACTGCCTGCTATGAAGTTTCTCCTGTTTACAGTGCTGTTCTGTGTTAGGACAAGGAAACTTTCTTTCTTAGAGGATCAAAATCAATGATAGAGGGGAATGAGGAGGAAGACAAATGTTAAGAAGAAAAATAAGTAATTTTCAACTTTGGATGGAGTTTTCTTAATTTTAAAAACCCAAGTTAGGCTGGGGGCAAAATATATGAAAAGTTTGCAGACTGCCAAGACTGTGCCAAGACACAGTAAAAGCCACTGATGCCCCTTTTGCAGAAAAATCTAAATCTGTGGCCTTAGAAAGGACCTAAGAACTCCACCTGGCTATGCTCACTCTTGCAGGTTAAACAAGGCCTGAATACTTGTTTAAGTGATCCTCTGGTCTTTACAGAGTCTAAAGTTTTGCTAATCAAAGGATTCTTGCCCACACAGCAACATCTATTATGCAGAATCTCAGATTCCACTCAGATTTTCTAAATCAGAACCTGCATTTATAAATGGATGTTCATGTGATTTCTTAGTATCTTATGGCTTGAGAAATGCTTCTCTAGAACAATGGCACTCAACAGTGACTGTATACCAGAGACAGGCCATCCTCCAAACCAATTAATTCAGAAATCTCCAGCAGTGGAATCTGCTGTCAGTATTCTTTAAGGTTCGCCAGGGGATTCCAATGGCAGCCAAGGTGTGAGTCACTGTACTAGAGCCCTGATTATCTTTACTCTATGAGTGCAGTTGCTCCCAGCTCTAGTTAGTTTTACTATAAGGTAGGAAAATGTTAGGAAATTTTAAAGAAAATTCTGCCAATGACTGTCTATTACTACAGAAAAACAACCATTAATAATGCCAAAAATATGCTATGAATTTTAAAATGCTTTAAATTATTTTACTATTCTAAGTATCTTTCTTCAAAATAACTTTCTTCAAGAAAACAAAGTCTAGCAAACCTACAAACAAGACTGAACATGGTAGAAAAAAAGAAGTCTTTAGGATCTTTTTTTTTTTGAGACTAGGTCTAGCTATTTTTGCCCATGGAACCACAGGCTCTCGTTGCCTGGGGTACCACAAACTCAAGCAATCCCCAGCCTCAGCTTCGCAGGCGCGCGCCACCACATTCAGGTATTTTTTTGGAACTAGGTCTCGCTACAGGCCCCAGGTGGAACGCAAACCACGATCCCTAGCTCCAGCCGCTTCATAGGCTGAAGCTTACAGGCACAAGTCACCGTGCCCAGCATCTTTAGAATCTTTACGACTGTTAGATACCATTCATCTCCTACTCTAGGAGAAATTTTCAACCCACCTCCTCATCACTGCTGAACAATAAGGCAGACACTTTCTTTTTAGAAGACTCAGAAGGTTTAGCTTTCTCTTGGCTTTGAGTTTGTAGTGATGATGTCTGCTTCTTAGCAGCTGTAGCCCCGAAAAGATTATCCTAGAAAAACAAAAGGCAGGAGAGTATGGTAACTTTCATAGACACCTAAAACAAAAAACTTAAGACATTCTTTCATGTCAAAATATTAAGAAAATAGTCTCTAGTAAGGTAAGAATATATTTAACATGAAAAATTGATCAGCATCACTAGCAATCAAGGAAACGCAAATCAAACCACAATGAGATACCACCTTACACCAGTAAAAATGGCCCACATCAAAAAAACGGGTAACAACAAGTGCTGGCGTGGATACAGCTGGTAGGAATGTAAACTGGTCCAAACACTACATTCCCACTGCTGGTGGTAATGTAAACTGGTCCAATCACTATGGAAAACAGTGTGGAGGACCCTCAAACTAATGAAAATGGACTACTGTTTGACCCAGCAATTGCTCTTCTGGGAATCTACGCAAAGGAGATGTGGGTATAAAGGGACACCTGTGCTTGGATGTTTATTGCAGCACTGTTTATAACTGCAAGGACATGGAAACAACCCAAATGTCCCAAAATAGATGACTGGATTAAAAAGATGTGGTATATATACACAATGGAATATTACTTATCAATTAAAAATGACAAATTTGATGATTTTATGATAACATGGATAGACCTAGAAGAAATCACATCAGCAGAAACAAGTCAGAAAGAAAAAGACAGAAACAAAATGGTTTCACTAATATATGGACAACCAAACAAATAAACACAACTTGGGAGGGGGGCAGCTGGAACAGCCAGGGAGGGGAGGTGGTAGGTGACCCCTGGGGAGTACAATGATGTGAAATATATTTCTATATAAATAATTTAAAATAATAATAAAAAGAATATATTTAACATCTTTGAGAAAGGAATACAAAATGCCAGTAAGCCCCCATTTCTCTAATGAATAAACATGAGACTGCACTCTTCTCTAATGGTATTTACTATCCACAGGAACAGAACAGCTACCAGAAAAAATCAAAGACAGGGCATTAGACAAGGAGCTGGAGAGGAGGTAATGCCCAGGGGTCCCTGGAGTCCTCCGGAGGATGGGGCTGCTCTCCTCATTAGGGAAGGAGACACCTTCCCACACACCTGTGACTGGCATACAAGCAAATTGCACCTTGCTGAGTTAAAAATTGGAGTCATAGATAAAAAAGAAAGAAGTGGGGAGCTCTTGCCACTTTTTATCACACACTTGGAACTAAGGGAGAAACCACTTGTTTCTGATTCTTTTTTTTTTTTTTTGAGACTAGGTCTCGCTATTTTTGCCAGTGGAACCGCAGGCTCTCGTTGCCCACGGGGCCACAGACTCAAGCAATCCCCAGCCTCAGCTTCCCAGGTAGCTGGGATTACAGGCATGCGCCACCACGCCCAGCTAGTTCTTTTGGAACTAGGTCTCGCTACAGGCCCCAGGCGGGACTCGAACCGCGATCCCTAGCCCCGGCCACTTCATAGGCTGAAGCTTGCAGGCACGAGCCACTGTGCCTGGCTCTGATTCATTTTTAAAGAGACAATACAAACTTGGGTAGTTCACTATATAAATCAATGGCCTACTAACAGCTCATTCTTATAGGTTAAATGACATTAGTAAACTTTTGTTTAAATGTGTCTTTTAAAGTACAGGAATAAAATCACTGGACAGAAAAACAGGCTTACCAACACATTCAGCAAATAAACAATCTGCGATGTAAAGATTTGATAAAGGGAGGTTTAAGGAGAATGTGGGATGGTAGTAAAAATAATGAGACTAATTAATGTATGTCCAATGGGGATACTCCTGAGAAATAATATCTACTATATACTAAGTTTGTGTTGTATTATTAGTTGAACAACTAATACAAGGGCATTCGCTTAGTTTTCACTATCACAGTGATCACAGTGACTCTATATACTTATAAAGTCATGAGATTCACAAAAGTTAACTTGCCCAAGACCCTGGGGGGAAGCAGAATATGAACACAGCAGCCTGGAGCCAATGCACAGTATTAATAGGGACTAAGATTTTGTTGTTCTTTTTCTTTCTCTCTTCCATCTTGTTCTCTCTACCCAGGGTGCAAAAGAGGTAAGGAGAAGTCATGGTCTTCTCTCCATGCTTACTTTATCCAAGACATTCTTACAGTTCATTGGACAAAACAAAGATCCATCCTCTAAAAAAGTGGGTTTTTTTTTTCCTTTTTTCTTTTTGAGACTAGGTCTTGCTATTTTTGCCCATGGAACCACAGGTTCACGTTGCCCAGGGTACCATGGACTCAAGCAGTCCCCAGCCTCAGCTTCCCAGGTAGCTGGGATTACAGGTGCATGCCAACATGCCCAGCTATTTTTTTGGGACTAGGTCTTGCTACGTGCCCCTGGCGGGACTTGAACTTGCTACATGCCCCTGGCGGGCCTTGGCCCCAGCTGCGGCTTCCTAGGCTGCCGCTTGCAAGCATGCGCCACCATGTCTGTCCTAAAAAGTGTTTTTTAAGGGCAGATTTAGAAAATGAAAACTACAAAGACTTCCACAAGAGCTGGGTCAAGAATCTACTATCCTGCTCAGTGTACAACTAGGAGAACTGAGGCAAAAGCTGCAGAAATAAAGATTGAAATATCCTTTACATGAACCTCAGAGAGCCTGACCACTTCCTATTACTGTAAAATGCACCTCTGATTAAAAACAACATCTGCAACAGTGTTCTACCACTAGAAAAACTCATTATTTCATACTGCAGTAACAATGATTACCTCTTCATCTTCATCATCGAAAAGTGATACTGAAGTGGGGAGTTTGCTAGGCAGGATAGATGCATCTTTTGACTTACTCACACTCTGAGAAGAAAACAAATCCTGATGGAACAAGATTAAAATTCCTGGTTAAAAAGACAGATCAGTTTTGAAAGCATTGATTAATATAAAACGCTGAAGACTACAACAGGATGGCTGTCATGTGTCCCTATCTCTGTGAGAAAAGGAGGCTGACTGAGACAGTCCCTGAGACACAAGTAGCAGCATTTGCCCTGTGTGCAGCATATACTACCTGTGAGAAGTAAGAGATTCTCATGGAGACAGATGGTTTCAATGGAATAGGAAGGTTTCTACAGTTCCCCTTTAAAAGCAGGGGAAATTTTTTCAATCTCCTATCATGCTGAAAATAACACGAATGACTTCCTTTCTCTGTCCAAAGAATCAATGATTAATAGATTCAGTAGTGGAAATTAAAAGACTAGTTGCCCAAATTATGGGATTCTTGACTGTGTTTATTTACCAACACTTCCTCCCCTCTCTTGAGGATGTTATTTCTTTTGCATAAATACAAACTCAATTTTTATTTAAAAATGTTTGATATTCTACCTAACTACATGTAGGAGATGTAAACAATAGAAAAATCTGGTAGATTCTAAAGAAACTTTCAAAAGTGTGCAAAATGTTGACTTGTAATGCAAAGAAAAAGATGTAAATTGAGTTGCACGAATTACAGAAACTTGGATACAGCACAAGTACTCCCTGCTGGAAAAAGAAACTCCCAAACACAGAAGTCAGTGAATTAAGTAGGACAAGAACATAGTTCCTAAGACCTCTTTGGACAATGTTTATAGATTGTAGAATCAATGTTTGCTCCTCAAGTACAGATCTAATGAGCTCGTTCACTGAGAAGAACTCTTTTCAGTCCAATTTCACTTGCACCTCACTGAGTTCCATAGGTTATTTAAGTAGAGGCCATACGCAGAGCTCCATGCCTCCCAGGCCTCAACTGCATTTTATGCACTGGCAAGATTTCACATAAGAAAGGGCTTGTGAGACAACTGAAAAAGGAAGCAGGGTGCTGATAACCATTCTGGCATGAGGACCTTACCGAATTACAGATCAATCAGCCTAAATTTGAACATTCTGAGAGATTATTTTCCTCCCAGGAAAAACATCAGATTCAAATCCAGTGGAGAAAGCAGTACACAAATTGTTTTCTCAAGAGACCATTTTCCAAAAAATTGAAACCACTAAAGTATCTTATAAAAAAAGTTTTATATCTTTCATACCTCAACCAAGAAAATCTCGGTTCACAAAGAGTTTTAATGTCCTATCTGTGGACAAATTCCCATATTTAAGAAAAGGAATTCCTTACCTCGGAATCCTCCTCATCTGAAAATAAACCTTTTTGAGACTTTGCTTCTGACAAGAGCTTGGCACTTTTGCTGGAAGGTAGGGAAACCTTTGTTGGAAAAAAGATAAAACTGAGAGTTAACAAAAAAAGATACAAGAAAATGAGGGTTTATTCAATCATTCATTCAGTACTGAATCTGCTAGGGAAAGGCACCGGTCCATGCACCATAGGAAGAATTAGAATAAGGTATTTAAAATAAGGAAGGGAGGGAGGGAGGGAGGGAGGGAGGGA
>PVHY01006492.1:36125-74368 GCA_004024945.1 Uropsilus gracilis | reverse complement strand
AAACCATGGACACACCTAAAAGAAATCACATTAGCAGAAACAAGTTAAAAAGATAAAGACAGACACCAAATGGTTACAATTCGGAGTGGGGGGGCGGGACAGAGGGGGAATGGTCAGGGAGGGTGGGGGGGGTGAATCCCGGTAAAATAAATAAATAAATTAATTAATTTAAAAAAAAATAAAATAAAATAAAATCGCATAGTTAAAACAAAAAAAAAATAATAGATACATGGATAGGCCAAGTAAATCTGTCTTCTCCCATGAAAAGAAGCAACTAAGGACCTAGTGATTTTCTTTGAATCTATTTACCTGTCTATTTGTCATGTTGAGCAATCATTCAGTCCTGTCACACCCTATTTCCTAACTCACAAAAGTGATCATGACAAAGTGTCTTTGGATAAAAGGTAGTTTAAAAATAGATCACTATGATTTATGACTATGCTGGTTGAGATTGCAACAAGACTTAAGTCTTGTTAACAACAATTTGCATACATCATTGCACAATGACATACTATCAGGACAGATTTTTACTTCACTCATTCATACATATCTTCCAACGATAGGATAGCAATCAAAATTCATTGATCAAATTATTTTGTTTTCCAAAAGACTTCTAAAGATATTAAACATGTAAATGGCATATTCAAAAGTTTTCATTTCATACCTTTTGCTTTAAGTCACTTTCTTTTCATGGTAGGTACAGCAGTCTCTGGTTTTCAGGGTTTTGATAAGCTAAACTGGAAGAAGCAAATTCCAGACCTTCCCTGAAACTTCAGCTCAAAAGCTGGAAAATCAAGTTTTCAGATCAGAGCTTTAGGAGTAAAAACAAAGCAAGCTCTAGTCAATAAATAATTCATGTAATTCCTCTTCTCCTTGTAATAAATTTCCTTCCTGATAGATATGACATGTAGTTCCAACTGTGAATGCTCACTGGAAATCATGAATGCCAATCTGGATAGTTGGAAGATAATCACCCCAGAAGGCCCACACTATCTTTTGAAAAATTAGCATCTGAATTAGAAGATAATTAATCTTACTCCTTATTCAAATGAAATGCAAAAGCAATAGGAATATGCCTTATTTTCCAGATTTTGAAGAGGATTGTTTTCACAATTTTTCTGTTGGTTACTGTTAAATATATAGACATTTTAGTTATGTTGGAACCTAGGTAACTACATACAAAAGGTATTTTATAACATTTGTCCATCTGTAATGTCACTGAAGCTGGTTATCTGTAAGTCCAGTAGGTACATTTTAAAATAACTGTTAAAACTGATAGAATTTTTTCTAGGTTCTCTTTTAGATTTAATGTGTTATCATGCATTTGATATATTTCAAAAGTGGCTTAATGGGTAACACTAACCTCTTTGAATATGTTAAATTTTATACCTCTTAATAAAATATTTACTTGAATTTATGAACTTAGGACCATTACAAAATTTATAGAAACTTGACTTTTTTTCCCAAATAGGTGAAAAATGCTTGTCCAAACTTATTTTAAATTGTGCATATCAAATTATTTTCCTGCCTACCTGAGTCTATGGAAGACCTTATTTGCAGCTCAAGAGAATAAGGTGAGATCTTAGTTTTCTCTGAAAATAGACATAATATTAACAACCCCTCCCCCCAACCAGGAGTGTTACTTCCTTTGTAAGAGTATTTGTAACAAGATTTAAATACAGAGGACAAAGGATATCCTAAAGTCATTTACTATTTTAGTTTTAAATGTAAAAATGCAAATAGTTCATTTTAGTAGTAATACTGATTTAAATAAAAATTAAGTTACTATACAAAATCAGAACAATTCATGATATTCACATATTCTAAATTATAAAGGTAATAAAACAGTGAAGGGGACTGGATTGTAAGAAACCAAATTCCAACAAATAGTTTACCCAATGGAAGGTTATATTTCAAACTATAAATTTCAGAGGGTTAGAGTTTAGGAATGAAAGACTATCTGATATGATTCTTAAGATAATTCCCATTCCAACCTTTCTCCAAGTACTGTTCTGAAATGAAATTCTAAGCATCCATATTACTACGACTAACTCTGAATGAAGCAGTCACAGGTAGCATTATATTTTCTTTACGATGAATAAATGGGTAAAAAGTTGGTTTCTGGGGAGATTCAAATGAACCATGAAAACTGAAAAGTTGAGACTAAAGTCATGAGATGAAAGTGTGACCTCAAAGTCTTCCATGAGTTATGAATAAGATCTAAAACCTATTTTATCTTTCCTCATTCCCCACTCTATGGAGAATGGATACATAATTTTACCAAAGTGAATCTCAGCAAAGAGACTGTGAGAGAACTGAATAGAATTCTTTCATCAAAGGCTGCCTATTCTTTTAAATGTTCTTAACTTCTTTCTTCCAAAAGTAAAAGAAAATAAAACATAATATAATTTCTAATCCTCATTTGTTTAATGAGTTATAGAAAAGTAAAAATGAAATGAATAATTTACTCTTCTCATATCAGAATAAAGAGTAATTTGGACACAAACTATGCATTAGGTAAATTACCAGAAAAAGAATAGAGAGGCATGAGAATTACGTAAAAAACTTCATGCTAGTACAACAAAAAAAGGAGGCAAGGAGAAGGAAAGTGGTAAATGAAGGGAGTGACAGAGAGAGAAAGTTTGCATAGAAAAATAATCTAAAGAACATAAGAAAGTTTTCTGAAGTACTTTTTTGAAAGTTTATTTGAAAGTAAACATGAAATGCTTTTATCAGATGGTGTATGCTATTTAAGTTATTAAAGTAAACATGAGATAAATATGAGAAAAATAAGGATGCTTGTTGTTGAAGACATTGTCAGAGTTTATTGCCTTTTTTTTTTTTTGTCAGCAATTCAATACTGACTGAAATAAAAGAAAGTTTTGGAAATAGCTACTTGCTTTAATGTTTTCAATAACATTCTTTTATAATTTTAGTGAGATTATTTATGGAGGCTCTCATGTGACTTGCTGAAACATTTTCTAAAGTATTTCTTTTCCTGTTCCATTTCAATTTTTGTCCATATATTTTAAGTTAAGCTATGTATTTTAGTTCCACTGCAAGTATCACATGAATGTTATCATCTCTTTTGAAAAGAAGAACTGCTTACCAGTTAGTCATTGTCAAATAATGCTCCTTAACAGATACCCTTAAAGTCATGGTGGCTTACAACAAGGATGCTTCCTTTCTCATTCCAAGTTCTAGGGGTGGAATCCTGAGTCCTGGACTCAGTAGGTCTGGACACTGTGACCTCCACTGGGGTTCACATCTGTACCAGGACTCCTCTTGGACCAGGGAACATTCTAGAACATGCTGTTCTTAGGCTGATGATAGAAGTCAAAAGGGCAAGCAATACACAAAGTGTGTTTAGTGCCTTAGCACATGTCCCTGACATTTTTATCCTGCTGTTTGAACAAGACCTGTGGCAAATCAAATTCCAAAGGAAATATACTCCAACTACTGTTGAGTTATGACAAAAATGTAAATGTCAAATATTACTACAAATGACAGAACAGAAACAAATAGTTCCACCTAACATACCACTCACTCATCTTTCATATACCATTTACACAGACCAGATAGAGATTATATGCTCTAGTGTGATACAATTTTAGATGATATTTTTTGCTCTATTCTTTTTTTTTTTTTTTTTTGAGACTAGATCTCACTATTTTTGCCCGTGGAACCGCAGGCTCTCATTGCCTGGGGTACCACAGACTCAAGCAATGCCCAGCCTCAATTTCCCAGGTAGCTGGGATTACAGGCGCGTGCCACCACACCCAGCTATTTTTTGCTCCATTCTTTAGGACTTTGTTGGGTGGAGGGTGTTTGCTCCTTAAGTACTGCAGTATGAACACACCTATAAGTTTTAAAAAAGCTTTATTGAGATATAAGTCAAACACTAAAAAATCCCATCTTAAGTGTATAATTAAGTCTATTTAATGTATTCACACTATTATCACCATATGATTTCAGAATATTTTTATCACTCTACCCATTAGTAGTCAATGTTATTTACCTTTTTCTCCCAGTACTTGGTAAATACTAACCTACATTTTTCTCTATAGATTTACCTATAATGAACATTCCATAAAGACAGAGTTATATGTCTTGTATGATCAGTTGTGAATGACTTCAGCCAAACATGTTTTCAGGGTTCATTCATGCTGTAGTATTCATTAGTCCTTCCTTCCCTTTTATTGTTTAACATTCTATTATGGGATATAACACCTTTTGTTTATCAATTTTATTGTTGGAATGTGGGTGGTTTTTTTTTTTTTGGTCTATTGTGAAGAATTTCACCATGAACTTTCATGTACAGGATTTTCAGTTTTCTTGAGTATATATTTAGGAGTAAAATTTTCATCCATGTATTAACTGTTCAGTCTTCTGAAGAATTGTATAACTGATTTCTCAAATGACCATATTTTACTACCTCCTCCAGCAATTTGTAAGGATTCTAATGTCTCTACACCATCACCAGCTCTTGCTATAATATCTTTTTTTAATTTCAGCTGCTATACTCTAAAGGATGTCCAGTGGTATGATTTTAATTTGCATTTCTCTAATGACTGGTGTTAGCATTTTTTATGTGCTTATAGGTCATTTTTAATTGAACTTACTATTTATTGTTGAGTTGCAGGAGTTATTTTTATATTGTAAAAACAAGATTCACATCAAATATATGATTTGTAAATATTTTCTCACATTTTTATGGATTATCTTTCTACTTATTTCATGGTGTGTTTTGAGCAACAAAGTGCTCAGTTTTGATGTGGTTCACTTTAATTTGCTATATGTGCTTTTGGTAACATCATATCTGAGATGCAACTGCCTAAGAATTTCCTCAGGTATTTCTAAGAGCATTTTTACTCTATCTTTTGCACTTAGATCTTCTATTTTGAGTGATTTTTCTCTTGATGGTGTGAAATTAAAATTCAAATTATTTTCCATGTGGATTTTCAGTTGTCTCAGCACTATTTGGTGAAATACACTTCATCATTGAATTGCTGATATATTTGCCAAAATCAATAAATAGTACATGACAGTGTTTCTAGAATCTCAACTCTATTGCATCTTTCCTGTATGTCAAAGCTTTTTGACCTTCCCGCAGTATTTTGTTAGCTTTACTGAATGCTTTAAAGTCACCTGACTTTAAAACTCTGTAAAAATCCAACTGTGTAGTTCAGTTATGATATTTTCTTGCTATCTGTGGGTAGCTTGCATTTCTATACAAATTTTAGTTTCAGACTTCCAGTTTCTCTTACAAGAAGACAGCTGAGATTGACTGTATAATTTTTAAGTGAGCTACTAATCTTATTACAGTTCCTATGAAAATATGAATTCTCATTCTTATGTTTTATGTAGATGTATACTATAATATAGACTTATTGTAGCAGGTTAACCTGATGAAAGGTATTGAACTTCGTGTAGGAGGCAAGTGAACTGAGGCAGGGTACAAAAGGATGTAAGTAACTTTTTAATAGACATAAGAGGACGTTATTGAAATAAGTAATCGCGGGAACAGTACCACAAAAAAAGAAAAGGAAAAAAGAATCCCGTTTTGGTGTTTTCAGGAAACTGAATACTCACTAAAACTGAACATTAGGTTTAGTGATGCAAAAGCAGTAAACAAGAGGATTATAAAACGTCATTTACCAATATGTCTATATGTCCATATTTGAAAGACTTTTAAATTCTGACTCAAAAGTTAATCATACAATAGAATAAGTATTCAAAATATGAATAGTACATGAGTAAATCTGCTTCATGTTGAGAATAGGTTTGATAGGAAATAGTTTCAAATCACTTTTAAAGTGTATTAAAAATGTAAAGAAAGTAATTATTTCACTTTACATGTTGCAGGCACCAAGGCGTTACCAGGAGACTGAACTGATTAAAACCATAAAGAACTCTGCTTGCACCCACTAACTCCTTAATTTTACAGATTAGGAATCTGAACCTCAGATGTATTTTAGAAATTCCAGGGTTCCTAATGTCACATTCAGTGCTACATTTTTAAAGACATCATTTATTCATTAGGAACTTACTGAGAAATAAAAATGATAACTGGTAATTATAACACAATATGACAATATTTATAATTAAAATATTCCTGGAAGCAGAGGAGAAATAATCCCTACAAAGATCATTAAGGGGAACCTAAGAAAGAAAAGTTTCATGAGCAGTAGCATGGGAGCTAAGAGGAAATTACCCATAAAGAGTATTAGGCACAGTGCTTCAAAAAGAACATGGCATGTGCTAGCAGAGATGTGAAGGAATATTGGTATTTTCAGAAAATATAAGTATTCACCAGAACTGTATAATAGGTTTGCTGGTGTAAAATGAACAGAAATAATGGAATTATAAAGGATTTAAAGTGTTATGCAATAAATTAATATGTGATCTTAGAGAAAAGCTTTATAAAATTTTCATCCAAGTGACAGGGTCATATTTGTCCGAAAATCCTTCTGATTATGGTAGGGAGGATGGATTGGAGGGGGCTGAAAATAGAGGCAGGGAAAGAGAGTGCTACAGTATTGTGAGGAGGAGACACCAGGATCTTGGATCAACAGCCACAGAGACAGGGAGGTAGAGACACACCCAAGTGAGACTGAATAGGCCAAGTTGATGGACTTGGCAATTTAATTCATTTGAAGTATAAAGGGAAAGTAGAATATAAAGCAAATGATCTACTGTATTTAAAGTTTTTCTACTGCTTTTTATAAATGCTTTTTTTAAATGCATTTACAGTAATTAAAAAATTAAATTCCTTTTGGAGGGATGCATATATTAAATATGTAACATTACACAAAATGTGTTATATTACATTGTCTACTGTTTTATAATAAGGATACCAAATATGCCTTGGATTTTGTCATTTTTCAAACCAAGCTGCAAGCCTACATAAATGCACCTGGAGTAGGTGATGCATGGGAGGATAAGGAACACATCAGGGACATTTTCATAGTGTGGCTACTTATTTCTGTGTTATTTGCACCTTTTCATTGAAGGATTATTACATGAGGAAGGGAATAAGATATAAGACTGAAAAATGTAGACATGAAAGTCTGCCTCATGTCAATTTACACTAGCTTTTATATTTTATAAAATATAATTGAGGCAAAATAGGTCATTTTTTAGGGACAAAGGCCTTTATTGCAGAAATCACAGAGAATGATTTGTGATCAATGCGATTAATACCTCTGGATTTCTGGGAAATGATGGACAACTTGTCATTAATAGCTTACGCTTTGAAACTTTTTGCAATGAAATCTATGAGTAAGGACAATGCACCTAGGGTCCATGCACCCCTGTGGTTAACTGAGTAGCAACAATGAGCAGGATTCCTACCTTTCAGAGGAATTTCTTTTGGCTTCCAGCATTTTTAACAACAACAAAAAGAATCAGTGTTACAAAAAATTAAAAGGTAAAGCAGATATTCCATTTAACAGTGTAAGTACTGGATTAAACACATTGATAGATGTCATTTGCTCTAAGATTTAACACATGGATATCTGAAACATTCCTGGGAGCAGAGGAGAAATAATCAATTAGTTGCTAAAAGGAAACACAATGAGGAACATTTTCAGGGGAATATAGGATTAAATCATTGACTAAAAGCTGGGATAAAGGTATGAAAGTTAGGTCAATAAGACAGAACATATATGCTCAATTTTTTGGTTCTTTTTCAGGTGGTTGGGTGCAGGGTTGGATTGCCAGATCAACAAGGAGTCAGCAGATAACACAGATCCTGGGTCTGGAAATCTCCAGCAAGTTGAAAGGCAGTAATATACGATACCTGCTCTGAGCAGACATCTCCATCTGAAGATGAGGATTCATACCTTGAGATGTGTTATGTAAACTATATTTTTTTCACCTGCCAAATCAGTTTATGCTCATTGCCTTAGATGTAAATTTGAAAATGAAAAGCATGAATGGAAAGGTAAAGTTTTTTTTCCAGTTTCATACCATCATATAATTTATCAATAAGCATTTCATAAAACACATAATACTTTCAAATCAGTTGCAATTTAATTAGAAATCAGTAACAAGACCAGTGAGAAAAAGAAAACTATGATTCAAAAGCACTGCAGTGAAGAAGCAGGAAAGTCTCATCAGAAATGTTGAATTATGTACCTGTCTTTGAGTTGACACAAACAGGCTATTGCATACTGAAAATCAGTCACATGAAACTTTATCACTTTCATTTTCTTGAAAGTCAAGAGATAAATCTTGTACACACAACACATGCTTACACACACACACACACACACACACATTCAGTTTCTCTCCAAAATAGTTGCATTCTTTTATTTGGTGGTTCAATGCATTTTAAATTCAAATAGTCACCACACAACCTAGGCACAATATTAAGCATTTTACAAGCAAAGTATTTTACTGATTTTCTTTTCCATTGCCAAAGAGTATAATAAGTAAATTGGTAAAAGGATATACTTCTGTACATAAAAATATCCATGTATTTATACACATGTATGGAACAGAGTTTAAAGATAATAAAACCAGAACATTGCAATAAATAGGATGTGTACCTATGGACAAGCACATCATGTTTGTCAGGAAACTGTCAAGTTTTATTTCAAGGTGTGTTATATTCTTCTAAGCTAGGCTCATATTTCATGAAAGAAAGGTTGGGGGTTGGTACTGCTTGGATCTGAACATTTACCTTCATAGCTTGTAATTTGCATCTCCAATAACTGGGGTGGAAGACAGAATGTAGTTCTTTTTCAAAATGATTTTGCAACTTACCAAATCCCAGTGGCTGTCCTATTTTGAAATGTAGATTAATCTCTAGCACCATACAAGGATGAAATACATGTATTTTTATCAGAGCAACAATATTTTATATCATCTTTGTTCCTCTGGCTATAACAATTTTGTTTAGAAAAATTTACCAAGCTAAACATAGTTGATCTAGGTTGTCATAAAAAAAAAGAATATTAAATACCTTTGGTAAAAATAGATATATTTAACAAGATTAGAAAAGCAAACAGTAATAATGTCAAAAGGAGACTATAAAAATGTACACAATAAAACAAATAAACCAACTTGTAGATAAAGTGAAGATAAGGCCACTCTTCTTTTCAGGTTTGTCTCTTCCAAACCATGAGTGTAATTTTCTTCTTCTAAGTGGTAGAGATTTTAATAAAGAAATATCAAAATCCAGTCTTTTTCTTTCAGCATGACATAAATTTAATTCATAGCAATATAGTTCCTTTTTAAAAGACATGATTGTAGAACATAGAACCTCTGGTTTAGATATGTGAACACAAGGGAAAATATTCCAGATTTCTGTGATTTTTAGACCCAGCAAATGGCACTTTAGAGTTAAGCAGGGAAAGAGAATCAGATGCTCCTTTGCACAGTTTTTTTTTTTTCCTGTACTGACATGAACTTAAGCCCTCTCAAGATTACTGAGTATGGAACACAGCTAGCTGAGTACGCACCGGTAACTCTTGTTACTAGCTAGTGATCTACGGCAATAGAATGGTGGCTTTTTTTTCCACGATGAAAGACCTTATCTCCTGTCTTTTGGGCCTCCTCTCAAAGGAGCTGTTGCACAACTCCTGATTCTGCTTGGTGTCTCCTCTTTTAGAACACGCTGTAAATCCTGAAGATGAAAAGTCCCTGAAGCAAACAACTGAGATTATGGATGGAGAAAATGCGTTAAGTCCAGGAAGAGAATCAGCCACGTAGCTGGCAGCTCTGGGCGGTGGCTGCCTTGGATGTGGTTATCCTCCTGTGCTTCCCCTGCACACACAGTCACACTCTTCATGGTGCTCCAGGGCCACATCGGTGAGAGATTTATGCAATCCCCTGACACCAATCTTTGGTCTCAACTGAAGGACCTGGAAGGGAACAAGGTAAGCCACCTTTACAATTCACCGATGTTTGTCCCTTCTGATTTCACAAACAAGACTTTTGATTCTTTTCCTAGCGAAGGTCTAGGAGCACATCATCATGTTTCAAAAAAATCAAAAATGATCAGCATTATCTCATGAAAGAAAGGACTATTTAATGCCTACAATTTGAAGGATGCTGCTTCAGAATACAGAGCAATCCTTAAATGGAAGACTTTATGTAACCTGTTATTCATCTGACAATACCAGAGAGAATTTCACTTGGGTAACTCGTGTAACCAACCACTGCACAGTTTTGTTTTGTTTTTTTCTGTTGGCCATTGGTTTCTTTTACCCATTCATTTATTCACATATTGGACAAATATTTATACTTGAAGCAATGCATGTGAGGATGGCAACACTGGGAAAAGAAACACGATCACTCTACAGCTGAGTTTGCTCAATTATGCCACTCGTTAATTTTCTTGGCTTCCCTTCAAGTCCTCTATAAACCTGATGAACTGGATTAGATGTACTTTGCAGACATCAGCCTCCGTCACAGCTAACTCCCTGCAGCTGCATCCTACCGTGCAGCCTGCGGGGCCTGGCAACACTAAGCACAGTACTGTCTTTAAATGGTGATAGTTGCATTTTGGAGCATTGAGATTTTTTATGAAAACAGCAAAATAGTGATGCTAAGCACATCTCCTTTTAACGTTTTTGCAAAAGGACACAGCAATGTATCTCATCACACTCGAAATATCTGATAAAAACTTGTATTTCTTCTAAGAGGAATGATAAAGTTTCAGAAGTCTTATTTGAATCATGAACAAAAAAACCAAGCACGTAATGCTAGTAAGCTATCTAGTTTCTCTATACTTTGGGGATGACAGAGATAGCTTCATAGACTAAAAGATACCATTCCTGGCAATTTTTATTAATTCACAAAGGCGTAATCAAGTTTATAATTGCTCTACTTAAATATGTTAAAAAGAAAAATCAAGAATGTCTATACTTCTTTTGGAGGATGTGGTCATATCAAAGGTTAATCAGCTAACTTTTTTTTTTGAATGCTTACAGGATACCAGGGGGTGTAATAATGTTTTTATATACTATAACTCACTAGAATTTTACAAAGAAATTTACAGCTATTGCCCCTATTTTTCACATGTGTAAACAAAATCTTTAAGAGAAAAAGTGACAGCCAGTTTGTCCTTCTGCCAAATAAGAATTATTAAAGTTAGATGAGAAATAATTATTTAAAGACTCATAATATTATCATTAGTACATTTTTTCTCTTTAGTAACTTTATTCCTAGAAAAACTGCAGTCTTTAAAAATCTATGAGAAATGATAAACTTTTAAAGCACATCATATTTCACAATTCTAGAATAATAATCATATCTCTAATATGAAACTTAAGCTAATGATTCTTGAATATTACTTTATGTTTCAGAACTAACAGTATTTTTGAGCAACATATGGCATCAAAACCAACGAGTCATAAGATATTGGTGCTATTCTTTATTATCACACTTTTGTTATAAGTCATTTTTGGAATCAATTTTGGAATTCGATAAAGAACAATGCTGGCATAGTCAATGCTCCCAATTCTTATTTCTACTTATTTTTCTTCACTGACAGGGGAAAATTATTATGAAAGTTACAATTTAATAGAGAGGTTACATATAGTGCTACAGTCACCATAGCAGGCTATAATCTTAAATCTTTTCTTCCTCTAGCACTGGTGAGTCAAGATGCATTAACTAAGTCAAAGGCTCATCCACTGACACATGTCTTCACATTTTACAAAGATTTACAAAGAGGAGAGAAATCGCATAGTGGTCTAATGATATTAAGTGCCATAAATGAATAGATACAGGACAGAAAGGACACCAAGAAGTAGACACCCATGTACGATGGGTCACTGTGTACAAAGTGCCCTTAAAATTCTGGGTTCCATAGAGCCTTGGAGGATTGACCTCATACTAGAAGGTAACTAAATGGTAAACTTCCTTCTCCCAAACAGACATATTTACAAAAGAAAAGTTAAGACTACATGTTATGGAAAAAATAAATGAAAATATAAACAAGATGAAAATTGTCAGATTGATTAAAAATGGATAGAAATAGCAAATGTTTCTATTTTCCTATTGTCAGAGTGTCTTATAAATCTTTTGGTCAGAAATAGAAGATGCTTCTTACCTATAGGCAAAATTAATGACATCTTTTTTGATTCTTAACAAAATTAAAGAAGTATAGGCACAAGGGTGAAAACAGAGATAAGTAAGATAACAGCTAATAAAGGTTAAGGGCTTGAAATATGGCAGACCTCATTACAATTAAAGTTTCAACTCCCTGAATCCTCACAATAGCTAAAGTGACAACTCTAGATTTGAGTGCTTCTCAATATCAGTGAGTCCAGATGTGTTGCCTAACTCAACCAATGTGTTAATCCCCAAATATACTTGTTTATTAACTTCAAATATGAATGATTTGGATTAGGTAAGATCCATGTAGCTTCTTATTCTTATCACATCCTTTTTTATTATGCCACTCAAGACTGATGTCTGCCTAGTCTTTAAGGTATTTGAATTTCAATGTTGTTGAACTACCATATTGAGGGTTCTTTCTTGATAAGATTCCTAGTCATGGGGCAGCAGTCAAGACTGATTCCTGGCAGAAGCTCCTCAAACCACCAAACTCATAACTTACTCTCTGAAACACATTAGTCTTTTAGGAACCTGTGGTATATAATTGTAAGTGGAACATGAGCAATGGCAGTAAATAGTCCTATTCATAGTCATAGCTTGTTAATGTGGGATGCTCATCCTTCTAAACATTTACAACTAATAATTGTCACAGAATAACACAGCTAGGACAAACCTGAATGGTAAACATATTTGAAAGTTATTTTATAGTATGCTGCTGAATGTTACAAATCAATGCAAACATAGACTTTTTGGAGTCTAGGGCATTTCTCCCCAATTTATTAGTTGCCAACAGTGCAGGAAGAGCTGAACAGTCATGTTATATGAAGTGCAATTATGAAATTGCATACTTAGGTTTCTTTGGTCAGGGAAGAATTTCATGAATGCATTTATTCACAGGAAAAAATGGTATTATTCATTTACTAAGTACATATTTATTCTATATGATTCTACTATTTATTTGAAAAATAAAAGTAATGAAGTCATATTACATAAATTCAAAAGGACAACTTTTAGCATGTAATAATGTAAATGTTTTATAAAAATTAAAATATATTCATAAAGCTACATCATGAAAAATTACTTCCTGAGACATGAATGTTACATGATGCTGAGATTCCCATTTAATTGGGGACAGTCTAATATTAATTCCAAGAATGAAGACATAAAAGGTGAAGAATCCATAAAAGTTTAATCTATTTGAGGTAAATGACTAATAGGAAAATTAATTTCACTATAAATCTGTCTTCTTGGGATTTATGCACCATTATGAACAATAAATATTGAAGATCTCCTTTCTCAAAAACAGCCAATCATTTTCCTTTGTCTTTAAAATATTTCGTCTTCATACTTTGAAAAATTACTGATTTTTTCCATTAGAACATTTTTTCTTTTTAATATAACAGAAACTTCACTAACTGATAATTCACCTATGATGAATTATGAGAGTACCAGCTTTCTAAATGCTTAATGTTTTGCTATTTTCTCTTTTTTTTTAATGAATACTATATCTCTTTTGTTAAACAAGCAAAAGAAAACTAATCTAACGTTTTATTAATTTTTAAGACACAAATCACCCAAAGGAATCCCAGAAGAAAATATTATACCTACCTCATGATATTTTTTAGTAACTTTGCTTGGAACACATTGACATTCATTGCAATTATGGACACAGCAGGCACAGTTTCCACCACAGCGTTTAACCAAGAGACAGCCTGGCCAGAAAATGGTATCGGTTCTCTTTAGTTCTTCCCTTATGGACACAGAGAAGTTACGAGGTGTGCAGCTGTATAACTTCACCTCCTCTTTTAGAAGGTTCAGATCCACCACTGCAGGGCACAAAAGAAAGCAAAGAAAAATAGTTGTTCATTCATGCTTTGAGCCTCAATGTATTTCATTACACACTTTTTCATGAAGAAATCTAGCTATTTCATGAACAGACTCTAAACTTCCTTTCTTATTTTAACTAGGTTTTTGGGCTATGCTGCTCACAAGTTAAGACTTTCCATTTTATAGTAAACAAAGCTTCATTATGACTTAGTGACCAGTAAAGAGCTGCCATTGTGTAACAAGGCAGAACAGTGCCAACAAGACAGTTGAAAGCTATAAATAGGAAACTTTATAGAGAAAGAAGAGGTCTACACCTTTTAACCTTCCTAAAAAAGCAAACAAGGAGAGCATTGGAGGGAAAAAGAATAGAATAAAAAATGATGAGTGTTTTGACTAAAAAACTAAAATAATGCAATTATTACAAGGAATAGAAACTCATACAGCAACTGAAGAACAGCTTCCAGAAATTATATAATCTTACTGGCCATAAGAAAGAAAATGTATTAAAGAGGATGAATGGATTTTTGAAAACCGTTGAGTGGACAGTGAATGAAAAAAATGATACATTTTATAAAAGCAGGAGTTGCTGGGAAGCAGGGTTTGGTGCAATGAGTCATTTATAGTTCTTTGAAAAATAGATAACTAAACTCCTTCAGATGCCTGATCTCCCCCTTTGAGAGGATGGAAAAAATGTCTAGTTGATAACCATTGTCTCTATTCTTTCAATAATTTGTTTAAGTATGTTGTGCTTTATTCTTTAAAAGAATACCTACTTGTGAGACAAAACAAAATAGCCTTTCATCAGAATGTTGCAGTAAATTCTCAAAGATCCATTGTATTTAACTATGAATGATACTGCTTTAGAAACATTATATCAAAATAACAGGCCATGTTTAATATAAAGTTTTACATAATAAATTAATAGTAGTCAATTATTATTATGACAAATTCTGTTCAAACTTTATAACTGCCCTTTTCTCCTAGAAATATCCAAATAAAAGCAATTCCAAGAAAACTGAAGAGTTTTGGACAGCATACTTTAATAGGACTGATTTTTCTTCAAAAACAAATTTGATTAAAAAGTTTGATTAAAATTTTGAAAAATTAACTAAAATACAATAAATCTGACTTTAGAAACATAAATTGAAATGAAATACATTTTCTCATGAAAAATGGCTTCAAATAATAATAATCTCCAATCTCTAGGTATTTTTAAATAGGATGTGTTAATTTTTAAAAATAATTTATAAGTAATAAGGTAATTAAAATTTGAGCATTTGTTTTCTTGAGTATGTTATACCTGTATATGAGATCATTTTTTTCTAAAATTTCAAAGAGAGACAATTTAAGTATTTTCAAATATATCACAAATTATACATAAGCAATCATAGCCAGCAAGCTGTAGAGTTGACCAAACCTTATTCAAGTATAAGGAAGGACAAAGGAAATGCTAGTTCATTAGTTTCATATCACCATCTTAATTAGTTAAAATTCATTTCTTCTAACTCAGTAGAAAATTATAATTTCTGAGTCTTTTAGAGATTTCCTCTCCATCTGAAAAAATGATCCTGAAAAAAAATTTTAAATATTTTAAATGAAATGAGTTCATTCTTTTGGATATGAAAGATCAATTTATCTCAAATAAAGTTAATAAGATAATTAGGTTAAATGGTGCCACATATTTTTTCTGATTGATTTTGTTGAACTAATAATATATATATATATTCATATTGCTCCTTCTCTATCAAAGTTATACATGAATGTATTTCAATCTTTGTTCTTGAAGTCAGTATCTGGCAAGAAGAGAGAAAACCTTGAAACACATATATACAAAAGCCAGTTGTCTAAATTTTGCTTAGTTGAGATTTATATTTCTTTAGAATGTGAATAAAACTTAACTTTCAAAGGATATTCATCTACCACAAATAGTTTTAAACACACTATTTCGTGAAAATAGAAAATGAGTTTGCTTTAAAATGTTTACTTAACCACAACAAAAGTTTAGATTTCCCAAGTGAACTAAGTTATGATACCTGCTATAATGCAAAAACTTAAACACACTTTCAACTTAGCTTCCACTCGTTTATCATATTTGACACAAAAGCCAAAAGCCCTTTCTAAGTACTAGTTATGCCTGACTTAGAAAAACATGGTATTTTTCTTCTGCAGTAGCAAGGTATGAATGAATGTCCTGGACCAGCAGAAGAGGGGGAAATAAGGAAACAAAAACATTTTTGTGGTCTACACTAGACTACAAACACAATGAAGGATTTTAGATTTGCACTATTTTATTTGAAATGTATGCTTTCTAAGAACTCAAACACACTTTTACCTAATTAGAATAAGTCATGTGTCCATAATCTGGTGTCACAAATTCTCCAAACACTGCAGAACTTAAGGTGAAATGAGAGAGAGAACAGAAGTGATACACAGAGAAAGACAGATACAGAGACAGAAAACAGACAGTGAAACAGAGAGACACACATACAGAAATCAGTGACAGTCATACAGAGAGAAGCACCAGTATGAGTGCATCCCTGGACATATACTCATAATTTAAAAATACATTTATGAAGCTTTTCCAGTGCAAAATATTGTAAAGTAAAATGCAGCCTTCATATTCTTTCCCCCTGTTCATAACTATCTGCTAAGACAATGCATGTACTAATTTGTCTCTTGAAAGAATGAAGATCTGAACATGTCATTATTTCTAATGCACATTTTCTTGTGCAGATTCATCTGTAGTGCATATTTTACTTAAAAGGATATTGTTAACTAAGAAAAAAATGTATGTTCACATTTTACTTCATTAATTGTTCTTTCTTTTAAGATATTCAGCCCAGGGATATTCTATTACTGTAATTCTATCTGAGGGTGGTCTTTCTAAGATGAATGTGGTAACACTGAGATATGTTTATTCTGTGGAAAATCTATTTTGATGTCTAATTAGAAGCTTTTAAATGTCTTACTCCCTGTTTCTTTGTAAAAAGACTCCTGGGAAGGGAGTTGGTTTTGTCTATATAGATGTTATCCCACACCTGCATTTTAGTTTATGTAAAGTTCCAAAAATATACACTGTTTTTCTCACACTTACTGTCTGCTTAAAAAGTTAATAGTTTTGGCAAACTGCAAAAGGCTTCAATTTGGAAAGTGCTAAATGAATACTTGAAAGATCTGATTCTGTGCTGGGTGCTTTTAAATACATGCTAGCTGCAGGCCAAGTCCTCAGGGAGCACCTGGAGGCTAAAGGCATTGCTGGAAGGGTAAAGGAATCCCAAGGTGGGAATCTTAAGATCAACTGTCATAAAACTTGAAGAGTTAAAAACCATGCTTCTTACAGATCAACAGGATAAAAACTTACAATTTCCTAACAAATGATCTATTTCTGCTCAACTCCTGGATCCTGTTTCTTGTTCTGAGTGGGAGAGGAGGAGAACACTAGTTCTCTATCGTTCACCAAGGCCAAATTTAAAATAATATAACAGCTTTCAGCATCTGCACAAGATTTAGCTGCCCATGTTCTAGAAAACAGATTTCAAGTGTCACCAAAAGGAAACCATGTCCGTTGGCATAGCAAAATTCCATGGTTGGCAAGTTGGAACATGACCTGCAGAGATTAAAGCCCCAAATCCAAAAGGCTGTACCTCTTAGCAGGAAAGGGAAGGAATCAGATTTCTTTCTGACATGATTTAGAACAAGTCTGGTATAAACTGCCTAGTGAATCACTCAAATTAACAAAATAATTCTCATTACATATCAATTCTCCAGACTGTCATTTCATTCTTTAAAGTGACCGTGGGTAGATTTCAATGTCTCTGACAGACTGAAACAGAATGTTCTGAGTGTATCATAATTATTCAATTATTACCATTACAGTTTCATTTGTGTTTGAAATAGATGCTTTCCAATTCCAGCAACTAGGAATATTAGATAATCTTAGTGTTGACTAGATTAACATCATTTTCAATTTTTGACCTTGTGAAATTAAGTGTAATTGTCAACACTTTGGCTCTTTCAGGAGATACATCACATGGTCAAAAGTGAATTTCAGGAGCAAATTTATGTACATAAAATTTATCATGATATGGGTTTCCTTGGGTCATTTTTTGCTGTAAGTTCTTTCTTGGACACTAATACCATTTTATGCTGAGCCATTATTACTCTTTGTATTATTTAGAAGAGTTTTCAGGCTTGGGAAATGGAAACTGATATATTTCTGACCTATAGTGACATGGCTGATAATGATTTTATTAGAAATCCCATTTTCCCAGTTCCAAATCTAGTTCAGAATTTATGATAATCTCTTTTGAATCTCTAAGTCAAGATACAACAAACACTAGATTTCAATAAGTAATGACCCTTGTGAAATGTAATGAAGGACTTCATCAAAATGATATTTTAGTATAAAATAAGTGATAAAGAATTTTAAGTGAAAATATAATTTGCATGTGAATGAAGGGTTCCACTGGGTCCCCCAAACATGTACACTCTAAATGAGTCCAGTCATTCATGGAAAGACTAAGCATACGTAATATGAAACAACTTTAATAGGATAGTGTATATAGAGACACAGTAGAAGAAAAGGTAAGTTTCCCAATGAAGCATCCAAACTACGTATCCTCTCAAGGGTAAATGTCTAATCAGACAGCATCAGCCCAAAGTGGGACTGCTGAGGTCCAAAACCATAACCCAAGTCAACGCATATTCTGTAGGGAACCACAGGAAAGGAGCAGAAGTTGCCAGGCAAGTGGGGATGAAAGGATCAAATCAAAGTAAAAATCAAGATAAAGATTGTGATTGTCAGTCTCCCCATATGTCTCTCACCCACATGTCTCTTCCAAGTCTCTATGTCTCTCCTTCACATGTGTCCTTCCATGTCCCCCTCCACCACCCCAAGTCTTTGCTCCAAGACAAAAGCCAAGAAGTGAGGAAGTATTTCTTCTCCACGTCTCCTTCTTCATATGTCTCCCTGGAGCCTATCTGCATTTTGTTTGACAGCTTCACTTGGTTGCTGAGCTCCACCCACAGTTCTGTGAGGCTGAGAAAATGGTAACTCCCTTTTTTACATGAATGTCTCTATGACAGTATCCCTTTTAATTTTCCAAACCCACTGAGTTATAATCAAGGTGTCCTTTTGGATGTATTCTCACTTAATGGATAGATATGCTAAAGTGTTATGCAAATTAGAAAAAGTAGCAGATAAATGGGAACCATTCCAGCTTCTAGAACAATTAAATAAGGTTTTAATCAGAAGAGAGAACTTACCTCTAGATTTTCTTCCAAAAACAAAAGCCTTGCCAAGGAGTTGCCAGGTTGGCCTATATAGATCTTCCAGGTCCAACTGCCATCGATCTGGTTCAAGATACCGGATAAGATCCTCCAGTGTGCTGAAGGCAGTGACAGCGTTATTGAGCAAGTCCAGTGGCAATGCTGATGGGGGTAGCACTGAGGGACTCACAGCTTCTGTGAATTGCTGAAAGTAAACACAAATCCTAGGTTAACTATTAAAATCCAACGATGTGTTCATTTTGTATATATGCATGAAGTTAGGTAGACTAAGAGTAAAAATTACATGAGAATAGAATCTAGCCATTGCTTTGCCAAGACTTCGTGAAGATAAACACAGATATTCTGTGCAGCTCATGAGAAAGATAATGACCTTTCATTTCCACAATGTGGATATTTCTTTAAAAAAACAAAACAAAACAAAAACTCTACATCATTCAGTGATGGTTTTGCAATGGAAACTATAAAACAGTTTATCAAATTTTTCTTATTTTTCACTTTTTACTTTCTTCAGTTTATTAACCCATCTGGTAGTATTAACCCACCCAAATGAGTGACAGGTGAAATATACATTCAATATAAAATAATTGAGTCTTAAAGAATTAAAACAAAATACAGGTGAAAAGTCTTTGCCATTAGAGATCAAGTTAATCAAGATAGAAAACACCCAAACTGTAAAAGGTAAGTTTGTTAAGTTTGCCTATTTTTTTTTAAACAAGATTAAAAGGCAAAAACACTAGGAAAAGATTCTGGCAAAATCCTTGACTGTCACAAGCTTAGTATCCAGAGTAAATAGTTGAAGACAAACAACTCAATAGAAACCCAGTAGAAACCAGGCAATTCCAGACAGCCCATATGTCAGTAGACATATAAACATGGTAGGTTTCACTAATTACCAGAGAAATGCAAAATAAATTGAGATAGTTTTTCACATATAAAGAGATTATATTTCATATAACTGACACTTGCAGGTAATTAAAATAAAGAATTGCCAGGGATTTGAGTATATTGGAATTTCTCTGCTGTGCCAGAAGAACTGACTGTAATTTGTTACAATCACTCTGATTGATATACATGGGAAACTAGAGTTGAATATATATGTCTTATGTCCCTGCAGCTTACTAAGTGGTTTATAACCTTTGACGTGTGCTATGTGTTATATTAATCGCAACATCATTTAAAGTAGAAATTGTAAACAACCAAAGTGCCTATGTACAAAGGAATGGATTAAGCATCATCATTTTAAATGGCAATCAACAAAATGAGACAATGATTCCAAAACAAATTCCCTAAAATTTCCCCTTACCCCAGTGTCTAAAGTGGACTAAGAGTAGGGAGGGGTAAATCAGGACTAAAATCCAAATGGAAAAAATAAATACATGAATATCTAGCTTATTGTTTTTTTTATTAATATTTTTGTGGAGGGAGAGAAGGAGGTGTATCAAGGGATAAGCTTATGTTAACTGCTGTTCATTAGAGTAGTATTATAATAACAAAAATGGAAAATATCTATATTTACAATCATGGAATAGTTAATTAGACTGTACTAATAAAATGTAGTATACAATCATTACAAATGAAGTCCTTTGGGAATTTTATTTACAAAAGAAATGGCCTACAATCTATTAAATATCCAAATGAAAACCAAGCTATATAAATACAGCATTAATAGACCATAACTTCATAATATACTTCAACAGACATAACCAAAAAAATCAAAATGTATACAGTATATCAATGGTTTATTTATGCTTTAAACAAGAGAATGTTTTTAATGTTTTTCTTTATACAAATTCATATTTTCAACATTTTCTATAACCAATATGAGTTCCTTTGAAAGTCAGGTTAAAAAATAGCATTGGTTATAAAAACACTATCCTATCAACTCTTTTCACCTTAAAAGAAGTTACTCAGATCTTGGGTGAGATACTGAAAGTTAAGCACAGCTATCTCTAACTCTTTTCTATTCCCTATAGTCTTTCCTTTATGCCTTTTATTCTAAGTTACATAGTACTGGGTTAATCTATCTAAAATAAGACAACACTGATCTTGTAACGAATTAGGAGAAATACCAGGAGTACTCATCTAGAGGACAAAATTCAGATTCTTTACCCTGCAGTCAAGATCTTCACAACGTGACCTTGGCTCACCCTCCTCATCAAATCCTTTACTCATCAGACATGTACATTTTGTCCCACTCGATCTCATTTCTTCACTAACTATTGTGCATATCATATTTATTTCAGACTTTGTATTTTTCCCCCAAATAAATGCTACTCTCCTTTCCCCATATATGTAGATCTCCCTCCAGTGAGCACATAATAAATGTTTGCCAATTACAATAGCTTTTCTTTAAACTCAATTCATCCGTGAAGACTTCCTCAGTAACAGACCATTACTATTCCATATATCTCAACAGTGTCAACTTGAAAAAGATTCCCTTTCTGGGCTATCTTGTGGCACATAACCTGCAAAGCAGAAGCTTCTCTGTAAATTATAAAAGGATTATGGACTCTGAACAGACACAGCCCCTGTGGCTAAAATCTGAGCAAATATGTTTTAAATTAATATATGGTATTTTGTTCTACCATTTAGACTGTTGAAATTTTAGAGCAGAAACCAAATTTAATACAATCTTAGCTTTTTGAAATATTTTTCAATTATCCAAGGAAAGCAAACTTGCTCTGGTAAAGAGTATTATTATGAGCGATAAATAATGTATGGTCATAAATGGTTAAAGAAATTTTAATGATTAATTTAACTAATTGAATTTTTTTTGTTGTTGTTGTTTGAGACGAGTTCTCGCTATTTTGTCTATGGAACCGCAGGCTCACGTTGCCCCGGGTACCACAGACTCAAGCAATGCAATCCCCAGCCTCAGCTTCCCAGGTATCTGGGATTACAGGCATGCGCCACCACGCCCAGCTAGTTTTTGGAACTAGGTCTTGCTATGGATTCCAGGAGGGACTCGAACCACGATCTCTAGCCCTGGCTGTTTCTTAGGCTGAAGCTTACAGGCACTAATTTAACTTAATTGAATTTACCTATTTTAAATTTAACTAATTGAATATTGATTATATTTGAAAAAATATCTAAAATAGGGCAAAACTGAAGACTCAGTAAACTAAAAAAAATAATTTATTACTCATGATTGTGCTGATATTAAAACAAACCTAATGTGTCATAATTTGCACATGGAGAGTAAATATGTTGAACATTAATTCAACAGTATATGTTATTCATTAAAGTGTCAGAGTGCAGTTGCCTATTTTAGGAATGATATGAAAATGTTATTAAAGCTACTTTTTAATAAGACCACAATGCAAGAATGAGTTGGTTTACTTTGCTTCCATATCTCTTGGAGACAGAATGAAATCCATACTGATGAAATAGTTAAAATATGTGTACAAAAGAAAGCATAACAATATAAGTCTAATAGCAGGCAAATAAAATAGGCACACCTTGGAATCAATGAAGTATCAAAATAGTAGCCTTTTCCCATGATGAAAGATAAAACAACTAGGAATCTGTACTGTATGTATATATTGATTGACAACATAAAACTCCAAGCTTTTAAACATTTAAATAAGATAATTTTAAAAAGATCACACACACACACACACACACAACACATACCACTCTCCACTCAAATGACAAGAGGGGAAAATCTACTCATTTCTTCCAGATTCAAAGAATCAATCACTAGACAGAGCAGATGAAACAGGGCTTTATTGAACGGTTTTTCATGACTGTCACCCACCCATTTATTCAAGGAACAACCAAGTCATTCATTTTTCCAAGTTCTGCTTTTCCATATTGTATAAAGGAATTTTCAGTGGAAAAGAGGAGCAACAGGAAAAAAAAGGGAAAACGTCCTCTGATTTTTTTGTTTTAATTTTTTCTCTAATCCAAGTCCTTTCTTTCAGTAGAGGCTAGTAGCTCTTTTGCTCATATTTAGTGTCTAGAATGTTCTAAAAACATCATTGTTATTTAAAGACATTTATGTTCTTATGGTTGGGCTAAATGCCTCAAATGGCACTGGCTTTTCATATTCCCTATTTCCTTTCTTCTTTAGTCATCATGAAAATAGACTAACTACTAGAGTTAGGGGTTTCTCAAAGACTATTTAGTGAATGATAATGATCAGTTATGGAATTTCAGATTTCTTGGTATTCTGCCATGTGAACAAATACATAAACACTTTACTACTTTTACACCATCAACTGCAGGGTAGCAGTGACACCTGGTTGACAGTTTAGTACTAGCTGAGGCCCTTCCGGATACAATAACTTGAAAGATGATAAACCAGAAATGGAATATGAAATCTCTATAGAGTGTGGTGTCCTGTCAAATAAAGCTGAAGATTATACGAAATGAGGTCTTTCAACTGTCTTGCTAAACATCATTCTGAGAGCCAGCATATTCATGTCACCCCCTGATCAGGAGTTAGTAAGCCTAGTCTCCAAGCTTGCAGCTGCTCACATTTAGGAAAGAGAATCTGAAAAAGACTAACTCCTCAAGAGATTTAGTTTTCCTCTTCAGTAAACACAGTACCTTCAGGTTTCTTTCCAACTATGATATTTAAGGATTCTGTACAATTTTCAAATACAAGAAGCTCCATTTTCTTTTCATCTATGGACTTAATGAGACCATTCTATTACGGACAGGCTATGGACTGAGACAGGCACAGAGGAAGACCAGGTAAAGAATGGGGGAGAAAGCTAAGTAGAGAGGCCTTAGAAGGAAATGGTCCTACTTTCATCCTGAGCAAACTTCTAACAGGCAGAAGTGTGAGAAAATACATTTCCATTATTTAGGCCATTTGGTCTGTGCACTAGCTAATTAATAATGCTGAGCCCTAGCTAATTAATAATGCTGTCCAAGACTTCTCAACTTAATATCTATTAAGTAGAAACAAAAGTTAATATTAAACTCTGCTGGCTAAATCATGTAACAGATATTTATTAAAAAACCTATGAGGGAATGCACTGTGAACAAAACAAAACAAGATTCTTGCAATTCTTGTAAAATTTAACTTTTATAAGGCAAGTTCTCTGTATCATAGTAGAGATACTTCCCTTGCAAAAAACAAAGCCAAACAGAAATTGCCATTATGAATCACATAAATCACCCAACAAGTTTCACACAAATCCTAATGAATGTGGACCATATATTTTATTTATTATGAAATAAAAACTGAAAAACATGTTTTCTTTATTAGTAAAAATAACTGGTATTTATGTATCTAGACAGAGTAACAGTTACATGACTTGGCTGTAAGTTAAAAATAACATTAAACTTTCAGTGTTACTTTTTGAGGAAAAAAAATCATCATTTTAGTGTTTAGTGTTCTTGGATTTTATTATGGTGAATTTAAATATTTTGTGATTTATTTTCATCTTTTCCATTTTTAGAAAAGGAATAATTCCTGTTTGAAACATCCTATCGAAACTGCTTATAAATTCATAATAGTTAGATCTGAAAAACCATAGCTTGTCTTTATTAGGGTTTTTGTTTTTTAAGTGCAATTTTAAAAACATAACATTTACAATAAATCTTTTCTGGACACACACATGAGTTTACCTTGAGTAGCATAGCAACTGTTGCAAAACTTTCAGGACCTACAAGATTTATGCTGTCCTTTTCTTAGTCAACTGACTACATCCAGCACAATTTGAACTGATAAGGAGCCTTGAGCCTTTCTCTTAGTTCATACTTCACGAAAAGGCCAGGAATGCAGATGAGGTTTTATTGTTGTGGTTATTAAAAATAAATGGTGGTAAAATAATAATCCAGGTGTTTTAAGTGAAGAAAAACAAAAGTTCAGTCTTGTTACATCACTTCTTAAAAGGTGTCTCCGATGTCAAGCTGATACATCTGACAGGTCAGAATTTAAAAGCGCTTAAGAAGCAGATGAGCATGCAGACAAAAATACTTGCCAGGAACAACTGATGGGAGGTTCTGTAAAGACACAAGAATGGTCTGAACAATTCAATTAAGCATGCTTCTCTGCCCTGCCCTCATCCTATTTTGAATTTATCCAAAATGTTATTTGGGTTTTGATTTAAATTACTGATTCAGCAAAGAAAGGCATTCGTTCAAATGCTTGCACTCCTACTCAAGAACAGATATTTTAATACAGTGCAGGTAATGCAGACTATATATTTAAGCGAGAAATCCTAGGGAAGGAGGCCAATTGTATTCATATCAAGCCTTGATACTGAGAGGTTCTTACTGAAAGACCATGGTAAACGAATATACTTGACATATTCATACAATCAATCACAGTGACACAGTGATATATTTTTTAGGACAAGGAGGTAACAATGTTTACCACCCAGGCTTAAAAGCAGAAATTCTAGGTTCAAACAGAAATGACTTTCAAAATCCATGAGTTTCATGGTCCAGGCAAACCCTGAGTAACAGCAGGATTTTACTTAGGTTCAAGTATGGAAAAAGAGATGACTAGCTTTGCTGAAAACATTGTCTTTTAAAAAAAGTAATGTTTATGTTCATAAGCACAGTTTCCTACTAAATTAGTGGATGAAACAAGAGCTACTGGCCCAGTTTTCCTATCAGCATGAAACTTGAGAACTACAATCATATGACTCCATTTACAAATTACATTTTTACCCTGAAATCACCTTTAAAGCATTAGTGGTCTGCAGCCACCCCAGCTAAAGTCTAATGCCAATGTCTAAGGTTGGAAGGACTCAGGAAGTCAACATTGTTACCAGGGGCAGCTGACTGTGGGCTGATGAATCAGAGTCAACAGGGTTTTCCACTTCCTAGGTAAAACTGTGGATTAGAGTAATAATCTATATTGAAAACCAGAATTCCAGGGTGACTAAATAACATAGTCTGAAGCACATTTTCCAAAATGCCATCTGTGGGGAGCCAAAATTAAGGGTTTTTTCCCACCAAAATTTTGACATTTATTTCTCTGAATCAAAAAATATGACAGGCCATAAAAAACTGAAACAATATCTTGCAGTTGCAATTGTTTGACAACAAAGCATCATGTGACTTCTCCCTTAATCTTGTTATTCTGAATGTCTGTGGATTTACTCTGATGCATTACTCAAGAAATGAACAATATTAGAAACTTCAAACTAAACAGAATATAAACTAAAAACTGTTACAAGAAAAGCATAACTTTACTAAAAGACTTCATATACAATGCTAATCAGAATCTAGAATTCTTAGACTCTTTGCTACAGAGATTTCTTTCACAGTTTAGTAATTATCCATGTACCATTCAACAATAGTCATTGAGGGAAATTTGTGGATTGTTTTGTTAGGATCTAACTTAAAAATGATACCTATATTGACAGATATTTTCAATTACATGTTCAATAACTTTAACAGAAAGACCCTCAACTTCATTCTAGTATTCTAAGGGAAGAACTTAATTGGGTAAGAAACAATGTTACGGAGCTATTTGTATGGTTTAGTTGCATAAAAAGGGTATCATTGAAACTGGGGATAGCAAAAAATATAAATCCCTCAGGAGAATGCTTTGAGGGAAAAAAGCAAGATAATCTAAAAGAAGTTGTTAGCATGTTGGTAAAGTAAAAAGATTATCAATGATGATCCTACCACATCAATGATGATCCTACCATTGATTCCAAGGTTTCATTTTCCCAGCCTTCTTCCTGACAAGTGACTCTGCAAGGTGTCTTTCTATTGTACTAGCCGTCTCCCCTTTTTTACTTGCTGGTTTCTTATAATTCTACATGCTACAGTGTCCAAGTTTCATTTGCTGATTGCCTCTATTCTTTCCTTTTTGACATCAGGCAGTTTCAAAGCATTACATGTAAACTCCATGCTATATTGGTTTCCCATTTGTAACCTGCACTTTTTTTTTGCTACCCTAGGTAAATTGCAACTCCATAATGTGGAGTGGCCTTTCATTCCTTTCCTTTACTTATATCAACATTCCACATCATATTAACTTATGTCTAACTTCTGACCACTATTCATACCTCCAATGCTTCTATTTATAAATCCAAACCCTCACTTGCAATAGCCTTCTAACTGGCCTCCCTGTTTTTACCCTTATTCACTGGTTAATAGAGGTTTAGTCATTCTACCACGAAGAATACCTAGGATATAACAAAAAAGTATATTTATTATTTTTATTTCTAGAGAAATACATATCTGCTTTTAAACATTATACTTTTTCCAAAAAGCCTTTTACAAATTATATAGATACTTAGAGTGGAATCTAGTGGAAGAGATCTGCATAGATTTCCTGAACCTTTTTTTGCCCATTAATTATCTTTGCTTCCTAAAGACAGCATATGATGCAGGTAACGTTTTCTCCAGGTAGGAGAGTCATACCCAGTTTCCAAATGCAAAGAAAACTGAGTCTTTCTATAAATACATGTGAATACCTCATTTACATGTGCCTGTTAGGGATAAATATTCAAAGCAGAGATGACATTACTTACCTTAGAAAATTAAGGATTAAGGAAAATATTTCAAAAATTTTAGTTAAGAAATATTATAGATACCAAGGGATGGTCATACACACAGAGAAACGATTATTTTCATTACAACGATCATTCACCCCATCATATCACATTTAATCAATAATAATATTATTTTTTTTTAAGTCCATGATTTATGTTACTTTGTTTTGTAGGGAATGCCATTACCTCTTTAGCTAGTGCTCAGTGATCTCCCCACCCAACATTCCTATAACTTTGACATGGCAAATCAGAGCTTGTTCTGCACCACAGGGAAAATCCTTGTTCAAACTTTTTTCTCTGTTAAAGCAGATTTATATTCAGTAAGTGTTCTGGGGGGAAGAAATGGACATTTCACAATAACAAGTTCAGTAATGCAAGTTTAGGTGTATGTTTACCATCATGGAAAGTTGAGGAACTATTTAAAGAATGATAAATTATATCCTTATTTCATATCTCTAATCAGTGTTTTGACTTTTAAACCCGTGCCATAAAGTTTTTATATGAAATGAAACAAAAATCCCACAATACATGCAGAATTTCATTAGGACCTACATATATATGCCTTAATTACAGGATATGATATTGTATCAAAACAAACGTCTATAAAAGAATCAAACATGCAGTGCCCATTTCAACAATGGAAGAACACATGTATCTTCTTAGGTGCTAGTCATTCTTTTTGCAGCACAAATCAATTTGTGATATTTATTATTATTATTATTATTATTATTATTATGCCATAAAGTCTTCAAAGCTTATTCATAAATCTGAATTTTCAAAATATAGAACAGCTACATGTTCCTTTCTAATGATACTTTCCTAAAAATGAAGCTGACTCTGTGATAGAATCAACAGAAACTGATAACTTATAGAACAGGAAATAAAGGAGAGATGAATTCAACATACAAAAACATTTTGAGCTTGAAATAATAAGTAGACATTGACATAGTATTCATCAAAGATACAATACGTAAGAATATAAGAAAGAAAAGACTGATGCTGGGTTATTTTAAGTAGAAGAATTGGGGGATGTTGACAAAGACAAATCCAACAGATGACTGACGACATCTCCATGGCATTAGACATTAAGAGCCAGCTAGGGCGAGAGATTGATAGTCACTAACATCAACATATATCATATAAATTATAATTATATATTGATTGGAATAATGAAATAAGAATACAAATAAAATGAGGAGAAAATAATGAAGATTTTCAAGGATTTCCCAATGTTTAGATGCTTGGCTGAAGCACAGGGGATAGCTCTGGGGACTGAAATGTATCAGTGGAAGATGAGGTAGGTTTGGAGGTATTAGTGCTTTTGCAGCTAAAGAAGAGAGTTTTAAGAAGGATAATAACATCAAAGGGATAGAAAGTTCAAAAAGGAAGAGGAATCAAAATTGGCCACCCTAGTTATTAAATAAGTTATCTGCTATGTTCTTAGGTATAGAGAAATGTCTTTGATGTAGGTGAGGAAGAATGAGGGTCTTAAAAACAGAAGCACAAATGGAGATAGTTTAACTTCATTAAGTTTGACAAAGTGAAAAAAATAAAGAATTTGTAGGAATAAAAATTATAAAAAGGCTTACAATAAAAAGGTAAGGCTCTGTATATTTCTTAGGTAAGAATATGTATATACATAATCAGGAAAAAACTACTGTAGAAAAGAAATGAAGAAAAAGGAAAATTAATGTCACTTAGGTAAAGATGGGGCAAGAAAATCCTTTTCTAACTTTATGGAAAAGTGAAATGTCACAGCATTTCCAAAGGACAACTGAACAAAAATTCCCAGAAGTCAAAAATGTCCATTATCTAAGACTTCATAATTTCCATTCTGTCATCATTTGTCTTAAATGTTCAAGGTTCTGGAATCATTTTTATTTTCCTCATCCTTACCTTGTTTTCTAAAATTCTTCATTGAGTCCCCTGTTTTCCACAGGTTATAAGGCAATAAGTCATATGACTAGAAACAGAGGTGCATTCATAGCCACACTAGTACGATCATAATTACCAAAGGGTGTTTTCCATATACTCATGCAATTATTCATCATATTGAACACCTTATATGTGTCAGACATAATTCTAGGGACTAAGAATATTATAGTGAACAAAAATAAATAACTATGCCTTGATAGAATATTTGCGTTATTGTGGAGAAACTGATCATAAAGTAAAGCATAGAGAGTATTAGTGAGATGTATTATAGAAAAAAGTAAATTAGGGAAAGAATAACAGATAAAGACATGGCTTCAGTGAGAAGGCAACATTCAAGCAAAACTTAAAGAAGAAAGAACCTAAAATATGTATTCACATGAGGAAGCTCATCCTAGGACCACATTGTTGAGTTAAGATGGAGGTAGCAGGGACACAGATTATATGGCTGGCACTTTGTGGCCAGAGAACTGACTTTGTGTAGGAACTGAGTTAGGAACTGAGTCACTACATAGGATGTGTGATGCACAGTGACACTGGATAAATAACTGATGATTATTATATTTTAGCATAAGTATGACCCCAAAGCTAGAAATCATCATTGTTTAACTGAAATTCAACAGTAACTGGGCATTCTATATTTCTATTTGCTAAGTTTGACAACCCTACTGGATAGCCAATTCAGAGTTTCAGGTCTATTGGTATAAAGTACAAACTTTAGGAGGAACTTGAAATTTTGAGCATAAACACATAATTTCAGATGAATCACAGCTTTAAAGAAGATTACTACAGTTTGATAATGCAAATATTCATGTAATGGATGTCATTATTTAAAAAAGTTTTTCAGAAATGGTTGCTTTAAAAGAATTTATCTTTCTCAATGTCTTTCATATTCACTGATGCAGAAATACTTCCTGGGTTCTGATGATTTTATGAAGAATATATGGAAATAATTATATACAAGTACCAGAAAAACTGTGGCTTCAAATACTATGTTCAACTGTGGTTTTCGTTTGTGCTACTGCTATTCACAATCCAGGAAGAGGGTTAGTTTTGTTTTGGGGCTTTAAAGGATGGAGTTATAGTTATTGACATTGGGTTAACTTCTCTCTTTGATATCCTGAACATGGTCTAATGCTGCATCTACTGGGTAAAGCAGTTTCTCAGCAAACTATTGAAGTACTTAAATTTTATCAAGTATACTGCAGTAGCCTGAAAACATTTATTTCCTCGGTTAATCAAATTGAAGGACACTGGTAAAAATGCAAGGGTTTTCCTTAAACCATATGTGGATTACACTCAGACAATCTACAAATCTTAACTGCCCAGAAATAAGTTTTTCTGATTTCCCTAAATAATAATACACAAAATAAGGGCAAAAACTATCATTTTCACATGAAAACTACGTGGTCTGAAGTGGTAAATTATGTACACATTTAGTTTTAAATGTTTTATAAAATCTTATATGTGAGAAAAGACTGATAAACATAAAATAGCTAAGGTGGGGGGAATGAAAAACTGTAGTGACAAAAAACACTGCAATTATGAAGTACTTTATGAATATAACAACCAGAAGGTCATGACCTTTTCCCAAGTTCTTCATAGTGACATATGCAAATATATGCATAGGTACATGCTATCTATGACCACAAAAGCTGCTCTTCTTGAAAATCAGGACCTGAGGAGCTTAGACACCCCAAAATCTAAGGACATAGAATCTGATATAGTGAAAAATTTATGGGAAATCACTTAAAATGGGAACAGATATATTGAGGTACCATGGTATAATGAAAAGAACATGGATCCTGGAGTCAGCATTTATTATTTATGTATTCACTGGCAAATCACCTTCTTAACCCTTTGTTTTAATATATTATCTACAAGACAATGGTAATAATAATAAAGCTTGCAAATTTACTGAGCTATTTGCAGCTAATATATAAGATTCATAAAACACATTTTATAAGGTAGAAAGTCATTATGTACTATTAGTAATGGGGAAAGTCATAAAACTATTGCATTAAGTTTTAAAGGAAAGATAATAAGGAGGAAGTAAAGAGTTGAAGAAGACAGCTTGTTGTTTCACTCAAAAAAAAAAAAAAAGGGATTCCTAAAATTAATACTGGTTACAAATAGAGTGGCTTCAACAACTACAAGTTGATGAAATTTCAACAGTTCTGTGTCGAAGACGCAAAGTCATTTTGTTTTGGAGGCAAGGGGACCGTGGATGAGATGGAAGACACAAAATGAATTTAAAGGGTTCTTCCAATTTGCAATAGGATAAAAAATTCAAATATTCATACTACAAAGCAAATTCTCCCCTTAAGTTGGCAATCAGGACCCACTGCTTTGTCTAGTGCACTTTAACTGCCTCTTACAGTTAACAAAACAGTAGGCTTATGTATGTCAATAAACACCTAATGATATAAACTTCAGTGAAGACATTAATTATGGTGTTATACTAAGAAATGGATGATTCACAAATCACATGTCCTGTTCCTTTATATGACCTTTTTTCTGTCTCAATTTTAAATTTTAGCCTACATGCAATTATTCATTTCCCATGTTGAAGATGGCAAAGAGATCTACAGCAAAACACTTCGGGTTTTCCAGGATCAACATTTATTTTGGAGATGGAGCAGCTGCTCCCACCTTCAGGGCTTCAGGACTTTGGTTTTCACAACAGACAGCAGAGGAGGGCATGTTCCCATCCAATGCTACTCATAGTCAAAAATCACAAAGTTTTCATAGGACCATCTGTCTGTCTCCCCCAAGAAAGACATTATTTTTCACTGATTCCTTTACTTAAAATTTTGGAGTGCTTCCTGGTGCCAGATACTTTGCTAACAAGTCAAAATGTAATAGTGAAACTTGGACTCTTAGATGAATTAGAGTCACCCCTGAAAACAGTGTAATTATTCAAACTGATGTTCAATTTGAATCTTAATCCTATTGGCAGAGTGAGCATTCAGGAAGGACACCTGCTTTAAACCTGAAATGTTATCAAAAGAGGAAAATGGAGAGATTTCCAAAATGAAATTCTTTGTGGTCAAAATAGTCACAACAGTTTTAAGAACTCAAAAAGCTAGGGAGAGAAAATTATGTGAAAAATGTACTAAAGTGACCTAAGAAAGATTGGTTGTTAAAATAAGATCTGCATTCAAAAGAACAGATTCACATATTTACTGGCAAAGAAAGTCTGTTCAACGCAAGGTAGAGCAAACAGTGATTTTATACCAGGTAGCTGTCTTAAACCAAATTTCTCCATGGCTGTTTAGCTTTCTATGTGTTAATTATTTAGCTTTAATTGTTTAGTATCATGCATACACCAAGAAAATTATTCTAAGAAAATTATTCATACATGTTAGAGGTAGTAAACTACCATGGCTTCAATACAAAGGTAAATTTTAAAACATACTAGTAACATGGATTCACTGCCTAACATATGCATGGATGGGAACACACTCTAACACCTGTCTTCGATGGACCCGAAGGACTAAGTTCCACTTGTCCATCAACTTTTAATCTGCTCTGCAAAAGTTTGGATACTTTGATCTAATAGAATCCTCACATTTATTGCTTATAAATTGAAATCAAAAGGGACACATGAAAAGCAGTTTCACCATGTTTAACATCTGTAAATATTTTCTTTTAATATCAAGGGTCTTCATTGATGCTTAAAATAAATGTGACCACAGACTGAAATTTCTTTTAATATCAAAGGTCTTCCTTGATGTTTAAAATAAATGTGACCACAGACTGAAATTCTTAATATTCTCAAAGAATAGCATAGAGGATAGGTGGCTGGGTGGGGAAATGAATAAATATTAATAGGTATGTTTTACAGTTAAATAAAAGATTAAAAAATTCAGATTCACAGGTTATGATCTAAATATATGTTAACCAATGGAATTAAATTAAAATACTTTATTAATATATAAAGGCAGTGTATTGTATTGCACTTGAGCCATTTTGAAGTTAAATTTACAACTAAAAGTTACATTCTATGAAATATATTTAGCTTTAACTATTTACCATTTACCACTATGCGTATCCAAGAAATTGCTCTAAAAACAATAAAAAATTAACAATGACCTTATATAGGTGCCATATGAAGGTAAATATCACAGATCATATTTTTAAAAATAAAATTAATCATGTCAAGGTCAGAAAACATAAGCAGAGCAGGGAACAGGTGCTGCATGCATGAACACAGACATATTTCAAAATTATGTCATCTTACACACATTTATCTCAGCTGAAAGACTGACTTTTTACCAGAAATGCACACTAGTCATGTGGAAATGCTACCAACACACAAAGAGGAGAGCAAGTGTCACTGCATGGAGTGGGCATACGTCAGGAAACCTGGAGATCTAACAATGAACAATTATACTTTACAAAACTTTCATCTGTGTTCCCAACTATTTCATGGGGAGCACATGGAAGAAGTTTCACATACCCACATTTGAATAAGTGCTATCAGGTAACAGTTATCCATTGGTTGGACCTCTGTTCTTTTTCATTTCACTAAAAAACATAAGGATAACTAGAGGGCAATTCAGTATTCAATCTCCTTCGTCTGTGTTTATATGAGATACAGGAAGCTAAGCAGTTATGGGGAATACCTGACTCCTGATTATTGATTCAAAAACTACTAATTGAACCCTAATACCTGCACAAAAAGAATGATGAGTTCTTCAATATGTAAAAGGAAAAGAAAACTAAATCTACACTGTATCACTGCAAAAAAAAGTCATTAATTTTAATTTTAATATCAGAGTATTACTAGGCATTTATCAACAGTTTCTGTCATCATTAAAATATCTGTACAATTTTGAAGGTGATCCTCCAGTTCCAAAGAAGAATAAATTTTGCATAGGTTAACATTGATGAAAAACCTTGAATTGAGATTTTCTACAATGCATCTTCGGTTTTGTAGTTTAAAAAGTAAAGTGTTCTTTAATATCATTTTGGGGGTGGTAAGATGATATTTTACAATTTTAGTATAAGATATTTTTCCTAAAAGGCAAATAAAATTGCCAAAAGGCATATATCATTTACAAATGATGGATCATTTACAAGTTTGTTCAAAATTTTCAAACTCAAGTTGTGGCATATTCAGTGCATGATGATATCAACTAACTACATGAAGAGCACTGAAAAAAAATGGGAAGGAAAGAAAATATAACAGAGCGATCATAGAATAAATTTAAGTATCATTTTATAACACACACACTATCTCACACTTTAAAACGTGACTGTAGTTACACATGTGTATGCATGTGTGTTCACATGTGTCAATGTATGTCCATGTACATATATTGTCACAAATGAAAGTAGGTTTTTTATGGCGACTTTTGGTAAAAGGTTTTAAAAATGCTGATGTAGGGGCAGAGTGGCTTAGAATTGGAACATTCCAGCAAATCTGACCTAAAACAAAGGAGACACATGTTGTGCTCCCATGTTGAGCACTGAGCCAAGCATTTGATACTTAATCCTCATAACAATGCTGTAAAGCAGAAACTACATTTTGGCCAAGGAAAAGTTGTCCAGGGTTATACAGGTAGATTAGAATTCAAGCCAGATCCGTATTACTCAAGGTCATTACTCATTACTCATCTGTATTAATCAATGCAACTCCCTTGCATTGAGTTCTGAGTGAAGAATCTAGGTCAAGGTCAGTAACCAGGGAGTTAAGGTATATCCCATGAGCACAGAGAAGTAATAAGCACCACTGCTAACAAGAATGATACAATATGCATCACAGAACTTTATATCTAAGAATGACTGTATGTGTTGATCAATTATAAGAAAAAAGGATGCCTTATTTTAATTTTTTTCCTTCTGCTGAATCTGTTCAATATCTTGATCCATTGGAGAAGCTAAATCAGCTCGGTGGTTTACAGCATTTAGAATCAGTCACTCTTTTCCCCTAATACGAGAGTTCAAATCTGAGACTCTTTTGCATCAGAAGAGCATGCTGTATATTAGGAAGCAGAGCGCCTGGCTTGAGCAAAGGTGTCTTTTTCACTTAAAAAAGAATTTAAAAACAAATTTAAAAAATGATGTTTTCTTGAAAAAGTACAGGTTATTAAAGGATAAGGGAACCAACAAACTGTAAGGGAAAGCAAATAGAGGGAGAGAGGATGGTTGGGAAGAGGGAAAAAGAGAACACAGCAGGGGAGGGGAGAGGGTGATGAGGAAGACAGAGAGAGTGTGTGTGCAAGCATGAGGAGCTATTCCCCCTTATTACAGTGGAGATCCAATATGTTTACAGTCACTTTGCTTTTTTTCGAATAAAAGTATCTCTTCATATTATCTAGTCATATATCTTTATCTGGAGTTCTATATAAAGATATTTCACTAGTGAAAATGGCACTCCTTCAAATTATAAGTAACTTCCAGATAGACATAGTATTATTTACACCTTGAAGATGATGATGCAAAATTATAGGAAAAACTATGGATAAAATCAAAATATGTTAAGCAGCTACATGGTGTTGGGCATTTTATTGGTTTCTTTGATTCAAATATCATGGCACATTCACCAGTTACTTTTCTCTTGGCCACATGTTCAACTTACAATTTTCCAAGGACACACCAAGGAACATTATCAGTATTGAAACTGAACAAAGAACTACTTTATCTTAATCATCCTTCACTGAACTGCCCTCAAGGTTGGTTAACTTTCTTATGCATGCAAAGCATGTTGAAGGATGATATCCATAATTCACTGCTACTGGCATCCATTCTGCTTTCATCAGTTGAATTTATATCTTACATTTACCAATAAAAACTTTGTCCCCAAAATGGCATCCGTGTGTTTGAACTTCCACTAGTTAAACTTAATATTTATAGAAAACCAGTATTTGTTTCCAAAATTCTATCAGTACTCTTTAATATAATTATTTTTATTTAAAATATTAAATAACCCAATCAAATGAACTGTAGCTGCTCTAAAAATTTAGATTAATGAAGGACTCCATAAAACTGAATTAAATTACTGAAAAAAATGCTACTCTATTAGTATGTGAGAGGAAACTAAAATATAGGCAGGAACCCTTCATAAAATCCAAGAGGAATTCTGAAGTTTATTGTTTTAACAGGTATCGCTGTGTTCTCCATTTTTCACTTAAAGGTAGTCAAACTAGAAGTCATAAATGGCATTATGGATACAATTTTAGAAAAAAAATACACAGGACTCCAATCAGCAAAACCCCATTTAAAGAAAAGTTCTTGACTCTAAATGGAGATTAGTGAAATCAAAATCAAATGTTTACAGAATATGTCATTTAATTTTGTTTCTCTACCTGAACTAGTCTAGTCTGATAACAGACCGGTTACCTGACCCAGACTTGTTCATGAACTAGTTTCCACTGATTTCTCAAATGGGAAAAAAATATTTTGAAAATACCACATATTGCTATGTTTTCCTTTCAAAATAGCTCAGCTTTATATATTATACAGTCATATTTCAAAGGTAAATACTTTCACATACCGTACCTGTTGGCAGCAAATAATACACATTTTGCATGAGAAGAGATTTAGTAGCACTAAAGTCATCAATCTATTCTGGAAAAATGAAGGGCTTTTTAAGCAATCAGTTCTGAAGCCTGACATCAGTTTAAAGCTATAGATTATATCTTGATCTCTTAGCACCCTAAAACTTCATTAATCTCTGTCTCAGAGACAGCAGAGCCTTCTTCATGGATTTATTTATACTGACTATTTATGTTTCACACATTCACTTTGAATCCCATATCAAGAGGAGTGATTTGTGGTATTAATTTTGATTTTGTAATTTAAATCTATGATAGATGTTCTACTATAAATTGCAAAAATGATTCTGCCCCATGCTGCTATGAGTTCATCTAATTCAGAATAACAGTTTCTCTTCCGATCTAAGTTGACATTCTAAAGTAATTTCATGATATAAAAATGTTTTTCCTTGTTATTCTTGACTAAGAAATTTTTAAAACTACTAAATATATTTTTAACTTTCATTTGTCTTTTCCTACAATCCTTTTTTGTTCATACCTACTACAGTGTTGGTGTTTTTGTTTTTCGCTTTTTTTTTTTCATTCAAAAGTTTCTGCAGTTCCAGTAATTATATTAATGTTATTTTTTAGGTGACCTTATTGTACACAGTGTTATGGTACTATTGTATAATTAATATAATATTGTCTAATTTTTATATGTTTGCATCTTGTATTGTGATATACATATGATGTCTGAAATTCATGGTCTGAATATCACATTTCTATTCACTTGTTTTAAAGCTTTAGCTATTTTATTCTTCCTCTATTTCCTGCTAGGTAAAAAGGTGATGGTTTCCCAAGGAGTTATTGTATAAAGGCAGGTCAGAAATCCAGTATAGTATTTTGACGTTTGAGAAGTGGTATATACTATAATTATGTAGGTAGGATGAATTCTTTTACAATTTACAAAAATGTAGAGTTAGAAACAAAATTTCAGACATCTCTAAATCAAATGCTTGAACACGTAAGCCAAATGCCTGAGCCTGGTAATACAAATAAGGAAGTAAATCCCTAAGCAGAGGTGCCACAACAGAAGATACAGGATCTTACCAAAAAAAAAAAAAAAAAAAAAAAAAAAAAAAAAAAAAAAAAAAAAAAAAAAAAAAAAAAA
>PVHY01006492.1:5671-36025 GCA_004024945.1 Uropsilus gracilis | reverse complement strand
TAGAGAAAACATAACTTGTACAAAATGAAAAGCATTTAGGAAACTGATTTCAATAGGCAATATGAATCCACACATACCCAAGCAGTGTTGTTACAGTTACAACTTTCATCAAAAGTATCCTGTTTGACATTTAGTCATTAAAATACTAAACTTTTATTTTTTTTGGCATTCCAAAAGGCGACTGATTAAGCAACAGGTCAACATTAGATGCAGAAACAAATCAGTATCCTCCAGAAGACTGTCTGAAAAGGACTTCAAAACAAAACAGTGTGTGCGTGGAAGACTTGGGAGTTCTTTTTATTACTTTCATCAATAATAGGATTAGAATACCACAAGGCATCACTCATCATACTCCAAAAAGAAAGGAAAATATTTGTGTCAGAATGTTTGAGATGACTTCTAAAGAACTTCATCCAAAGGATATGTCATCTATTTTAATACTGCTTCACTCAGGCTTTGGAAGTCAAGTTTTGGCATGCAGTGTTTTTCTATCTCTAACAAGCAAGTGTCTTTCACATGTCTTTCCCTAAAACAACTAATTATATGTAATGCTATTTCATTAACTTATACCCGGCAGGAAGAGTTTCTTTCTTTTTTTAGACAGAATGTTATTCTTCTAGAGAATGGCATTTCCTCACTAGCAATACTATAAAAATTTAAAAGCACAATTCAGAGGCAGTATTCTAAGTGCATTGGCTGACATGGGGGCTTCCAACACTTATATCCTCTTCCTATCTCACATTTTATTTTAGTCTTTGATAATTACCACTTGGATAGATATCTCTATTCTCTCAAAGTTGTGGGGGAGGGTTAGTATAAATCTTGGCTTTCTTAAGCAAACCTGCTGTGGAAGTACTTAAGATAATCCACACGATCTTTTAAGGGAATAAGCAACAACCTTGATCCAGCTTCTGAATAACTACATGCAGTGAGGAAAGGTAAGGGAAGGTATTAGCAAGGTATTTCCATAATAGCTTTTACTCACCCTTAAACAAAAGCTGGCTTTACTTCTCTGGAGTGGAAACACCAAGGAGTAGACAGGACCTTTGCCCTGGGGCTATGGCACAAAGACAAACCAGTGGAGGAAGTTCCTCCCATAGCTCTGATGCCCAGTTGCACTCACCCTACCGACAGCTACAAATGGCACACTCCAGCAGATCAGTGCTCAGATTTATCTCTTCTCCATTCATTTTAAATATCAGATGCTTTTAGATACTATGTACAAAGTGTATAATTTCAAATTAAAATGCTGTGGAATTTTTTTATCGATTATCTGCTGATTGTCCTCATTTGCTGTTGTTCTTGTTCTTTCATTTTGTAATCCCAATTTTTTAATGCATTTTATCCTTCCAAGTTTCCGTATGACACAATTCTGAAAATTCTGGGAGAGTGGAGTTGATTGAGAGGACACTCATATCAAGTAAAGGGGTAATTTTTGATAGTGATAGAATCTGACTGATAAGTGAATATTATCAGTAAAATGGCAACTCCATGGCATTGTTAATTTTTGTTTATGACTTTGTTGACTTTGAATATGATCTAAACATTTGTGTTTAACTGAGACAACATTGCTTTATTGCAGTATATATAATTCAGGGGTATAAGATCACATCTCTTCAAAGGATGTTACCATATCATACCCAACATGAAAGGGCTCCACAGTCCTCCACCACAGTCCATTGGACTTTTAAAGAAATTCAAGTCTTGTTTGCATTTTAAATGTCACTGTATGAAGAAATATAATTTAACCCTCAATATTTATTAAGACTGTCATTTAGCAATTAAGAAATGGTAAATATGAATTTAGTTCACCAATATCTCATTTTCCAAAGCACTGATGACATTATAAGCAACAGAAATGATACCTAAGTGTTTCAACAGGAAAACAAAGATGTTAAGAGAAAATTTTGAATTTGTTTTTCCCTCTTCAGTCTATCTTCTTAATATATATAAAACAAGCCAGGCCTGAGTTAAACCTAACTTACAAACTAAAACTAACTTAAGATAGGATCAGGAAAGTTGTACAAATAACTTTACTTCTAAGAACATATGCCATCTTCCATTGACTGCAATATGTAAAATTGTAATAATACTCATTATGGAGATAAGATAAAAGTTTCCATTATAAAGCTTAGCACTTATTTCAATAATGTTCTGCCATATATTAAAATCTGTCTGTTTAATATAAATTTTGTCAACTATTTTTAAGTTGATATCTTTAAGCTATTATCTTCCAAAATATGCCTAGAATAGCATAGCTTTTCAAAAATCAAGAACTTCAGAAACACAAACAAGAACTGAAACTTTCAGTTTTGTTCTGAGAGTGTCACAGGTTGTACAAACTGAAGGTATGTTGTTCATAACATCATATTCATTGACTTTTAAAGTAATTTTAAACAAATAATGTTATCTTACAGAGATAGTAGATATTTTAAAAGATCCAGTGTTACTGTTCAAAGCATTTAAATATATTAATGACATGACTCAAACAGAAGACTTTGAGGACTATTCATAAGGGCCGTATTTGCTCAAATGTATCCATCGCATGATTAGTTGTTCATTTACAGTTAACATATGTAATTAATGATGTAAGGTAGTTTGGATGCCAGGCGGATATATTAGATTGATTTATACTAATATTAAAGCAGAGTACAGGATACATTAGCTAGGTCTTATCTATGCTTTGCTGATACCATAAAAGTGAACATATCGGCACATAATCATGCCAAACATCTTCTAGAGAGGTTATTTCACTTGCCATGGGAAAAGAGTTATTCCTGAGAGTCAGTTCCCCAATTACAGACACACCTATGACCTTAGTAAATTGTGCAGTTTCTAAATGCCTTGCTAATAAAACAATCTCAATCTTTAATAAGAACTTTTCTATATGAATTATAAAAAAATGAAAGGGGTAGTTATTTTAGTTCTGTTCTCTCCTAAAATGACTGGTTTTAAATGACTCTCTAAATGCACAATCCCTTAAAGTCAAAGAAATTGAAAATGAACTAACAATGAGAAATTCTGGAAAGTGAAAAGCAGATAGATATGGAGTCTCTTCTTGGTGGACCTGATAAAGTCTGGCAGAGAGCAAAGTCAAAAAGCAACATGATTTATACAGAGGGACCACTGAAAAGCTCCAGGGTTTGGTGTCATTAAGTACCCAAGGACATAGGAATGACAGTGGGGCTAAAAACAGAAGAACTGGTTGAATATCATAAAGCTGTCAGGCATCCAAATCTATTTCCTCATTGGAGCAGAAGACTAATGTCTTCCCTGTTCAGACTTATTCCTAAACAGAATAAAAGTGGGGGTTTGTAGACTTAGAAACCAAAGCAGAACAGTGGTATTATTCTACACATGGTGGAGACTGAATAAAAACTTTTATTTTAATGCTGAGACTCAATCTTTACCACTCAGCCCTCAATACAAAGAATTGACAGCCAGGATTATACCCTTAGAAAAGAGATTAGGAGAATAAGGGGGTTTTCAAGGAATTGATCCAGTCAGCTCACAGTACAGTCAAGACCACAGTCAGCAAGTCCATGCACATGCACAGAATGTTCAGTCAGCTCTGTGGTCAACTAAAATTCCAGACTTATTCAAGTATTCATATTTCAATTTGAGAGCATTCTGAGTTATTCAACATATCGAAGATTTCTCTCTTTGGTGCTTCTTTTTCTCAGTAAATTCATGAGAATTTGACTGAGAATCAAGAAAATTAAGAGAGAAGAAGAAAAAGACCCTGGACATAAAGACTCTTGTGCAACTAAGTAAAGGGAACGCTCAGGATGATGACAGAGGCAGAGCCGCAGGATGACAGCTGTGTAGGGAGTTGACAGATAGTTGTAGGTGCAGTAGAAATGATTGGAGTTGTAGTTGCAGTAGAGATGATTGGACTAATTTCTTTAAGATGATTAATTTATTAGAAAACTTAATGTGTGTGACTTTATTGAAAGAAGATTGATACAACTTGAGGAATAGATAAGCCACGGATAAATACATATAAGCTGAACAATCCTATGGCTCACACAACTCCAGGGAAAAGAAAGCTGAAAGTCAACAAAGGGCAGGAAAGGAAATAAAACTGTAATATACTTCATGACTCAGCTGTGAAAAATGATTAGATGGCCACCACAGAGAACAAAACACATGTTGACCTGGATCTTGATTTAATTAGAATAGAAGGGTACATAGGCACCTACACATATGGCAAAGGTTGAAGGATGAAAGGAAGTGAAATAATTTCCAGGGTATGAAGCAATGAAATCCACAGTTATTTCTTAAGACCAATCAATGATTTTCAGTACCAAAATAGCAAGAAAAGTGTTACAGATACATCTCCATGAAAGGAGGACTTATATTCCCTATCCCCAGCTGCATACAATCACCTTAGATTATAAGACTCAGAAATCATGAGCAAGACACTCTGATCAGAGACTTGGAAGAAGCAAGGCAGATATATACAGGGGAAGAGATCTGGAGGAACAAACATGTGAAGAGAGACTTGGAGGACACATGCAGACACACTTGAAAGACATACTGGAAGAGATGTCAGGTGAGAGACATGTGGGAAGCTAACCCAAATCCATGGAAGAGGCAATGGCAGCCATTATCTTGACCTCATGTTGGACTATGTATATTTTGAATTTGAGTCTCTCTCGGTCCCAGTTCTCTGGGATCTGCCTAAACCCCCTTTTTGTAGTTCCTTGATACAAAGTATCTTTGTGTCAGGCTAGCATTCTCAGCAGTCTCTCTTTGGGTCCTACCTGTTTGGAAGGCATTTGTCCATGAGGGGATGGATTTTATTTTATTAGGAAAATAATATTTCAAATTCTACTCTTTTTTCCCTATGCACACCAATTCTATTAAAAATGTTTCACAATAAATGAATCCCAGGAATTACAATGATGTGAAAGATATGTATATATAAATTAATTATAAAAAAAAAAAAAAACTTACTTTGCCATTATGTGGGCAGACAGCTGAGCTCCTTTTAAAGAGCTTATCCCTTTAAAGTTTGGAGTCCCATGATACCCCTTGGTCCTGTACTGACAAAGCAAGTTATATGAAAGTATAACTATCAATTTTAAAGGGATCAGTTAAAAGAACTAAAAGTGCTTGCCTCTAAGGAGCAAGGAAAGAGTTGGGGTAGGCAAAGTGGGGGCAACTATATTTGTTATAAGTTTATGAGAAATATTTACCTTTTAAAACTATGTGAAAGGTTAATTCTGACATAAATTAAAATTAAAATTAAAAATAAATATGTATGAAGTGAAGGCAATAACACTTTCTGAAGTTTGGAGCTATTCTTGTTTTACTAGCAGTGTCTCATCATACTCTAGAATGAAGCAGGTGTCAAGAACTGTGCCTCAGTCCTGGAGCTATGTCATCTATGAATGATCAGACAAGCTGATTATGGAACTAGAAGAAAAGACACATGATCACTTACCCTAGCTCCGGGAGTAACTACACTGACAGTGGACAAAATTAATAGACTTCATTGTATAGCTGGTATAATAAATGCAAGTATTGAAAATTGAAATATATATAAAACCCCACTCTTTGGTAACCTTGAAAAACAGAATACAGGGTATATTAGCTATTAAATTTATCTGTAGCATGTCCAATCTGTCCCATAAAATATCCATGTATGTTTGACAATGAATAATATTTCCCCAACATCTTCTCTGTAGTCAAATTCTCTGTATTCTACTCAGATGTTAGCTTAAAATAAATTCTTCCTCTAAATTCAACATGAGCATGCCTTCTGTCAGAACTTCAAGAACATATGATGAAAATGTAGATTACCTTGATACTACTACAGAGCAAGAGAACCAAATCTGTGACAGCTAATAATATTCAATAAGTTATTGAGGGATTTTTATAACATTTAATATCCAATTTATACCAGTTAATTCCCAGGTTTTTTTTTTTTAATTTAATCCACAAGTTATAACATCGTTCTGCTCTCTCCACAGTGGCCTCTCCTTTTTCTGAAAATCTTTATCAGCAACATCTATGACAAGTACTCACTCATTGTACATGTATAAGCATAGATGTTTTCTCCAAAACAGATTAAGTTCTCAGAAATTCAGTACAAAATAACACACATCTTTAAATTTTCTTACAACAAAATTTCTCACCAGTCTTCAACAAGCATTGAAACAATTTACAGTAAAGTGAATGGGAACATTTAAAGAAAAACTATTTAACCATTATTTTAAATTGCACCCAACTTATTTTTACAGATCAACTTTTTCCATTGGATTGAGTTTGTCATATTAACTTTAGGCTTCTTTTTATCTTTGTGGCTTTAGATATAAATTATGACTCAAACACATGCAAGCATTAAATTAGTCTAAATTCTTATTTACAGCCTCCTTGTATATCAACTTAAAATGATCTGTCTGCCTTTGACTATTCATGCATTAGTGCCAACTGCCTTTTTCTTTCCAACTACAAATCATACCATCTGTAGAATTCCTTCTTAGAGAGCTAGAAAATTAACTGGAACAAAGGAATCAGTGGACATGGGAGACCATGATCTCCAAGTCAAAAAGCCTAGTGTGTCCATACAGTAAAAACTAGGCAGAAAAAAACAGGTCTTAGTCAAGTAGGACTTTTGTTTCCATAGTAATTGCACAATTTCTTTGATGCAATAAAATTTTGCCACCTCAAGATTCCCTGCACAAATATCCTAAAACATTGTATGTTAAAATAAAAATATAATTGTGCAAGAGTTAATTTAGAATACAGTATAGCTATACAGTAGTTAAAATACCTCTTGCATTTTCTAAATATACAATATTCTAACATCAGACTTTTAATTTGCATAACATAAATAAAAATTTTATTTTGAAGAATATAAATCTAAAATTTTACTTGTTAAAAATTCAATTTCATAGTAACAGAAGAACACAGTAGTTTGTCATTAAGCTTTAATTTTTAAAATCTTGAGTATATTCTGACAATTTTTTTCCTCTTAAAAGTGAACTCATGAATTTGATATCTTGATTGAAAATCTGTTGGAATTGTTCTTAACCTGAACATAAAAGCAAGTTTAGCTTTCAGTTCTTCAGTTAAGATTTTTCTTTACATGACATTAACAGTCAAATACCCTACTGGCATATGCCAGAAGGGACGGAAAAAACACACACCCCCTTTCTCCCTCTGACTTCAATATTCACTGAGCTGCTTTGTTCTCTGTATCCTGCATAATTAATAACTACTTTGGCAATCAGTCATGCATTCCTTAATGGCACCTCAGGCATCAAGTGTCCTAAACTTTCCCCACAGAAACCATACACCCTTCCACAACACTCACTGGCTGGGTCCTGACTTAACTCTGGACAAGTCATTTACAAATTCACCATTAAGGAAACAGAGTTGAGATTAAAAAGTGATCACAATGTTTGCATATGATACTCCCATCTTCTTTCATCTTTGGATATAATTTTACTAACAACAATCAGAAGTATGTGCTAGATTGAGTATGTATGCTAAAAAAGGAAAAGTAAAATCATAAAAATAATAGAACATTTAGAAGAAATGTAAAAGATGAGCTTTACTCGTTTGTTGGGAGTTAATGGAGTTCTCAGTACAATTACCTACATTCCCCTTTGCAGGCAATAACTAAGCATATAAAAATACACTTGGTTGACATCATGCCTGCAGCACCTATTTCTCTTAATCAAGACTGATCCAGTCATCGAATGAAAAATTAGAGTAAATAAAATGTGAAAATATTTTTCTATCACTTTAATCAAACACCCAGATTGATATTCTTTAAAAATAAAACATTTTTAAAAATTCAAAAATTAGTGAAAACTTACTTTCCTGCAAAATTCTAACTAGATCTGAGGGAGAAAATGAAAACCATGAAATCTCATAATCTTTAAAATCTCATAATAATTAATGTAAGATTATATATATAACTCAAAAAGATTAGTTGTATGTGTAAAGAACAATTCACTGAAAACTAAGATTTGGATTTTGTATTTATTTAAAATATTAAGTATGACTTTTTGGAAGTAATTATCTGACAAAATTATGGAATAACTTACATTAAGACTGATTTTTTAAAAATTTAATTTTTAATAAGGTCTTCCAGGTACTAGAAGAAAAGATGTTATTTTCTGGACTTTTTAGGTATCTTAACAATTTTAAATGATGTGCTTATGCAGAATAAAACATACACAGAGTAAAAAAAAACATAATCTATTATAAATTACTCCAAAATTAAATAAGAAATTTTCTTTTCTAAGAGATCTTCACGAAATGTGTGCTGGGCTCTCAATGTGTGTGGCCTCCAAATAGAAACAAGCTCGCACTGTTTTATTTCAGTTTTGCTTCATTTCTTCCCAAACAATCTTTCACTGCTAATCTACCAGACCTTTATTTTTTCTTTTTCAGCAAGAAGGGGAAAAAAAATCAAAGACATTATTAACTCCTTATGCACATTCATAAAAGCTGAACATATATCATTTGGCATCAATTTGCATTAGCTCATTTTTTTATTGTTTGTTAATTGGGCATGACTGGGAAGTATATATTTTTCATAAATAATTCTCAAAAAATAGCATTAAAATGCAAAAGTTTTAAAGTTATAAGTAAATCTAGAGTTTTTTTTTAAAGCTACAAACAACTAGCTATAATTTCAGATAAATATCTTGTTAAAAAGTTTTCTTTTCTCCTGAGCAAAGCTTAGCCTTAAGAACTTAAAATAGTACAGTGGAAAGATTAGATTTTTGTGGCAATGAGTGGCTGTTACATTTCTATATATTTTAACTAATACATTAAGCATAGTCTATATATTAGCTACCATATTGTATAGACTATTATATTAGTTAAATTGCAATTAGTATATTAAAACTTTATCTCCGAGACAGGTAGTGGTCAGAAGGAGGAGCCTTTAAAACAACTGCAGTGATGTCTCCTTTATTTGTGAAGCATAAAAATTAATTCTCTACATAATTTATTCCAGAAAAAAAAAGCAATTAAACACTAAGGTTTTTTTAATCTGTATATGTGTGTGTATATATATATATATATATATATGTATATGTATATATATATATATATATATATAACATTCACTGGGTTATTTATAAAAACCAAGTAAGGATGATTATACACATTAATAGTCAGAATGTCATAAGGATGGACTAAATTCTTTAACTACCTTGGTTGTTATTCTCACCAAAATCACCTCTTAACAAAAAACAACAAACTAACAAAAAAACACAAAAATGCCATCTCAATTCTTAAGTAGAGGCAAAAAAATTTTTGGTAATATATCTAAAAAAGTGTAAAAATGTAACAGGACCAAGAGACTATCTGGTGTTATGTGATTCCTCAGTTTTCTAATTTATAAATTATCACCATCATGCAGCTGTAAGATAAATAACACAAAGCAGATGAGAAACTAGCAGCCAGAGGGTATCTGGACAAGTGAAAGGACATGACTGAATTTCTATGAAATTAGAATGAGCTACTGTAACCATAAAGCAGGGAGTTAATGGTCTTCTATGGACTTGTGGTTATTATCATTTTCATCATAAAAAAAAAAATAGGAAGAAACTATGGTGATCAGTGGTCCCCAAAGCAATGGTAGGTTTACACTGACTAAGGCTATTGCCTCTAGGGAGCTGGGTATGCTAATAATGAGGTTCATCCCAGGAAGAAAGAAGTATCAGGGAAGATCCAGATGCTTGAAGGGACACTTAACCCTAGGCAAATGCCACAGAAACGTCAGTCTGCTCTCTAAAAGACATACTTTCTTTCTTTAGGCTTACAATCAATTGATAGACAGATAAGACTGTGTTAGCAACTGTTATGTGTGTGGGCAGTGGAGCCTGGGAAGTGGGTAGGAAGACAGGAATGCCATTTAGAAATGTACAGTAATGATTTTAAACATTCCACATAATCACTTGTCAAACAAACAAAACCACTTGTCAAATTTTCACTCATCAAATCTCACTCTTTTGCAGGCAGTGATAGAAAGTAGAATGAGTATGGTTATATGGAAAAGGAGATGAATGTATGGAAACAAGATAAAAGGAGAGGTTAAAAAGTACTCAAGTGTATCAAAGTAACTTTAAACCTCAAGAATCAAAGTTTATGAGAACATAAAATTCACGCATCAGTAAGCACTCCAGAGAGAAACCTGGCATAATTAAAATCACCAAGTTATACTAAGAAGGCAAGAAAGAGACTGCTGCCATGATTGCTTGTTTTCCCTAGTTCAAAGCATACTGCCTTCCTAAGCATAGGCAGGTTAATAGCTCCTAAACGCTTCTCTCAGAGCTGTTTTTTGCAAATCACTGCAAGCCTACTTACTTGCCACACATGACATACGGCTCCACAGAGGCCCAATGTCAGTCCTCAGTCCACTAAAGACCACACTTTAAATTCATCAAATGATTTCAATAACCATTTCAAAATGTCTTGAATTTGATTTTTAAAATGTTAATGATACAGCTAGTCATACATATTTCAGCACAAGTCACACAGATGCAGTTTTTGGTTTTAGTTACAGAAAATTTTTTTTTTTTTTTTTGACACTAGGTCTCGCTATTTTTGCCCATGGAACCGCAGGCTCATGTTGCCCGGGGTACCACAGACTCAAGCAATCCCCAGTCTCAGCTTTCCAGGTAGCTGGGATTACAGGCACGTGCCACCACGCCCAGCTATTTTTTTGGGACTAGGTCTTGCTACGTGTCCCTGACGGGACTCGAACCATGATCCCTGACCCCAGCACCTACAACCATGCGCAACCGTGCCCAGCCAGTTACAGAAAATTTTCTCTTAACAAGTCAAACCCAATTATAGAGGCTTTCTTGATCAAGAGAATGGGTGGTGATTATAGTAGATCTTTGTAGTTCATCACAAAGCATATGAATGTGATATACATATGTAGATAAAAATATAAAGGTCACTACTGTGAGTTTGGGTAGAATAACTTAAATATATAATCACTCAGCCTTTTAGTATGTACTGAGAGAATACATTGTGCCTAAAACTGAGAAAAGCAGTATACTTTTCCTGTCTTTTTATCTCTACATATTATAATTAGTTCACACAAACTCCTGGAACTCACAAGCAGGTAAGCCATGTGATTATAACATTAGAAAAAGACAGCCCTTAATGTCTTCATGTATACCATGATAGATTACAACAGATATTTAAATTAATATAGTATTAAGATCATATAAAATACAAATATCTTCTTGGTTCATGCTAAATTATGTCAGAGGTTTGGGATACATAAAACCTTTGCAGTGATATAAGCTCTTCCATTACATTTTATAATAAAATTTAATTGTTTGGTATTTAAATTTTTAAGGCCATTAGATATGTAAAATCTGAACTGAAAATGTGGATTGTTTAACTTTGTGAAAACACAATTGTGGCTCTCAAGATCATCTTAGACATAAAACAATGAAACTTCATAAATTTTGTAAAGCAAAATAGCATGAATTGTATTAGAGGGATTCTTAGTGGTTTTACATAAACAAATAACTACAAGATTAGCACACTATACTATCTGATGTTTTGTAAAAGTCGATATCCTTATCTACTATTAACATACTTTATTTCAAGTTAAAATTATTAAATATAAATAAGAATATCAAATCACACATTTAAGAAAAGATTTGAAAATTAGCAAAGGAAATGGTAGAGAATCTGAAATGGCAAAAAAGATTAAACTTTGAATAGTTGTTGAGATATTAGGCAACCTATATAAAGAAACTGATCAAGAGTCATAAAATTTATAGTACCCTTAACTTCAATTTTATACACTAATGATTCTATTATAAAAGTAATAAGACATAATTTTAAAATTTCATTTTTTGTATTCTATTATTTCTATATAGATATATCTCAAACAACACATTTTTAAAAAATTTTGAACATCTACTTAAGTAATATCCCACAGACCTGCTTGAGTTGGACAATCAAATGGGACATTATATTTAACTTTATGATATGAATATATTCTATAAAGTTACAGATAAATTTCATATATTCTAATATGCCTTCTTTATTTAATAAGAATGTACAGGTTAATGAGATTGCTTACACGATATTATGTCCCAGCATGCTCAGTGAATTGCTAAGTCTTCTGTCAAAATCACGAAAGGTAGCAATTTTTATATTATTTTAAATGATGATTTTTAATGTATATAAAGACAATACTGAATGAAAGCATATAAGTCCTTGCAAATTAATATTATAAGCAATATGGCTTAAAGATTGACAAGGAATTTTCAATTTTATGGTACAACTCAGCAAGCAGATGAAGTTATTTGAAGTAATACAAAAAATAAGAGATAAATTAAGAATAATATAAAAAACAGTAACAATTATAATTTCACAAACTAGGTCTTAAACTTCAGTGACAATTTCAAAACTTTCTTTTTGAGGCACAAAAAGTCAGAAATAGTATTTAAGTCAAGAAAAATATTAAGTAGGAAAATTGAGATAAGTGCTTTCTAAGACATATTTTCCTAACACATTCATTTAAAAGAAATTAATATTAAATGAGTTTTTCTTTTTCCTGTAAAAGTTTTTCTGAGTATAAGAAGGATGCTATCTTAATGTGAAGAAAAATAGAACATGGATAACCATAGCAATTACAGACTTTTTTGTTAAAGATACTAGTGGCAAATAATATTGGCTTTCTAGTTCTATATGGTACTATTTTTATATGTATATGTATGAAACTGAAACTAAGAGCGGCCAGAATGTTGTTACAGCTTAAACGCATCTTTAAAGTAACATTTACCAAAATACAAGAGTTCATGTAAAGGTGAACACCAAAATGGTAAAAAACTAACATCCTATTTTTTTTTATTAAATAGGCATCAAACTTGCAATAAATTCAGGAGGGTGTGATGGTGTTCAAATATTGATAAATGATAACAGAATAATCTACACACATTTTCCTCTTTCCACCAAGGGGAAGATGCTAACTAAATGCTGTGTGAAATAAATTTTATTTACATTGATGTAGTGGCTAATATGGCTAATGATACATAATGACAAGAGCTATGGTGACATTTGTGAAAAAAAAAAATCTAAGCAGGAGGGAGGGGTTTTTCTCCCCCATTTAAAAGAGGGGGAGCAGTAACCCACTGACCCATGCCCATAGGGGACTTCTATGCAATACTTACTGGCACAACAATGCTGTAGTGGATGCAGAACCCCGGTTCAGAAGGGAAATATTCATCAGACACAAATCTTATCCGGATTTGATTTCCTTTGGAAATCTGTTTTCCTGGCACAGTACCAGAACCACACCAGCGCCCTAATACAGTCCCATCACTGGGTTCCTCAACTTCTACAAAATCATACCTGCAAAGAAACAAAGAAAAGAGACCACAAATCATGATCTGTTATGCTGCTGATTCAAATTCCATGTTACATACAGTGGTTACCAGGAGGAGGGAAGGTTGAAGAAGGCAGGGCAGAGGTGATCAATCAGATACTGGGGAGAGACAGTGGCTCTCTTTCCCATCTGTGACCACAGAGGTGCCTCTAATATTCTTTCTCCTTTTCTTAATAAGTAGATGTGGGAGGTTCACCCATACTCTGGTGGTGGGTGAGGTCAGGTTTACACACATACACAGAGGTAAAGATACATCAACCAAATTTATACACTACTATAATAAAATTTTCACTAAATGGAAAAAAGAAAATGACAAAAATACCCCATGTCCAGAGGGACAATGACAAGGGCCACTGCTTGACTTCATCCCAAATTTGACTGTAAGTATAATGAAATGTTCCAAAGATGAGACACAGTTAAAAATGTCCCCAATGAAAGAATCTTTCATTCTCCAGTTGTACTGATATTTCTCCAGTTGTATTGTTAACAAACTGCAACTTTGGTGAATAGCCAACAGAAAACTTAATTACTTTGTATGGCGCTACTATATCTGACACTGAGTCATGCATTATTCAACCTAATTTCCACTTGGACATGACACTTAAATCACCCCAGTTTTAATTTCTATTGCCCATTAGTTTTGAGAGGATCCTTGATTCTGTTTCCTTATCTAAGATGTAAACTATTTAATAACCACTTGATATACACCACGGTCCATCTCCCTCTGAACTGTAGTGCCCTGCGAGACCTTTCTGGGGGTACTCAATTCACCAGCATCTTTTTCTCTTTGATAAACACATGAGTTCAATAAATAACTGTATAAATGCAGTTTATACTTAGTAGGTTATTAACTTCTTGAAGAAAGCAACCAGTTTTGAAATATTTCTGTTTTATATGGCTCTACATACAATCACTCAAGAACAATGGATAAATTATTAATTAAAAAATCATTACAAATTTTATTGTAGTGACATTACAACAGTTTGTGTATAGCTTCAAAACTTTTCAGTTGTGCATGATGAATCAACACCTGTATGCACTACGTTAAGTTTCATACTAACAGTTCAAATCTATCCTCCCTGCAATCAACCCTATTACATTTTTTTAAACAAACGTTAACTTTAATTGTGAAAGGTTTAATTAGGTGGTATTTTATCATTGACATCAGGATTGGTCCTTAAAATAATGGTTATGAACTGTATAGAGGCATTTTAGGGTTCTCAAAGACAGGCAAGGGGGGGCACTAGGAAATGCTAAGTGCCCCATGTATATAGATGCTCAACAATGGAAAGATACGGAAATGACTATATCTCACGAACGTGTGTCCATTTGATTTGCTGTTATTTTTGCTACTGCTCATTCAAATCTGGAACCTCATATTGTCTGACACATAAACAAATGCATTTTGGAGTTTAACCATATTTTCCAGAAATCCAACTATCAGGTGAATTGAATGACATTTCTACACTTTGGAATTTACCAAGAATTATTTGTTATTTTAGAAACGTGCATTAATAGGAACACTGCTAATATGACTAACATTACTGCATCACATTTGAAACAAACATATCTATATCAGTCTATAACTGCCGTATTCAGATTGAGTATTACTTAAGAGATAGAAACAGCTATTTACTGTCATTTTTCTAGTGTGATTTTTATGTCTATGCATTTATGTGTTGACATTCATTATTTTAATAGAAATTACTTTGTTATTTTAACTGTACAGAGCAGGCAGGTCACTTTATTAATTATTCAACAATGTACATATAAGTAGATTATGACTTTTATGATTGTATTTCATAATCCTAAAGAAGATGCAATAAAACTTCTTAAACAAGAAATCTGGCATAATCAAGAACCATTGGTAAATTTTAAGAAAGATACAAAGGTAGCTGGCAGTCAACAAACTCTGTCCATCAACTCCCTCTTACATTCCCTGCTCCCACCTCCATACATACTACTCAATATAACCTTAGGATTATAAAAATAACCAGTAGGAAATCTCAAATGTATAAGGGAGTGTATGATTCTGTGATATCATGTAACAAGTGTGGAGTTGTTATAAATTACGAATGCATCAGTGAGCCAACATAACGTTTCCAGCTGTTTGGGGGTACCTATGGCGACATCTGGAAGTGTCAGGCCCAGATAAGAGGAGTGGATAGAGCAGACCTAAGCAGTAACTTCAGGTATATCAGGTATAAAAGGTGATTGCCACCACTTCAAATCAAAGGACAATTTTTAAATCAAGATGATTTGCGGGTAAAACTAGGTCCATTCATCCAGTCTCTGTCCCTGCTCTGCTTGGGAAGTAAACTGACAATGTATAGAGGTTAGCATCACTGCAGATTTGAAAAGAGACATATTTCAGGTCTGGTCAATTCAGCAAGTTTTTATGAAGCAATGACTTTGTGCAAAGTGTTGTGTTAGATTCACAGAATACAAAAATGAAACTATAGTCTCTCTGAGTTCAGAGTCCGTAAAGCACTTGGAGAGTGTTCTAATGAGAATGTGCAGACGCTGGAAGAGAGACATAATAAGAGCAACTCTATACTGAGATTAGAGTCATTTTACATTTGGGCTGTCAATGAGTAGTAACTGGACAAGGGTGGAAAGGGGGGAAGTGGAAATGCATTCTAGCGCGAAGCACAATACTTAAGATGTAACAGAAGAAAGAAGGCGCCAGGCACCGTCAATTGTGAATAGAGGATGGAAACAAAGGAGAAGATGGAGATCAAGTTGGAAAAATAGGTGTAGGTGAGCAGATGTCAAAAGCTAGAGTATTATTTTGCAGGGCAGTGTTCCAAGGAGGTAAGCACAGTTTTAACAGACACTATTTATTCTTTGGAAAAATAAAATCAATATGGAGAGAATTTTACACAAAAATCTGGATTTCTAGCCTAAAAAAATTGGAGAGCTGGCAATACTGAATGTTTTTAGTTTTATTGTGACTCCAGAAAGATGCAGATATCCACTGCTTTTCAGAGATGAGATATCGTTTTCTAAATTACTGCTTTATCACTAACACTGACTTTCTGGGCTCATAGTAAACACAGTAGGAGTATTTGGTGAATGAAGAAGGAATATCAGAACTTTCTGCCTCTATAGCAACCGAAATTGTGCCACGTGGACATAGTTTAATATGAATATTTTAGATAGAATATGTCCTTTCTAACTTTTAAAATTCACTACTTTAAGTTTTTTTAAAAAGAAAAAACAGATTTTTTCTAATTTACCTCACTTGCCAAAAGAGTCCTCTGAATTGGCATCCCCAGTAGCATATAGATCTACACATACACAAGAAGATTTCAGGGAGGGAGTAAAACAGATGTGGTCTCATCACATGTTAGATTAATGTCAGGTTTAGACACATTTTAAATGTGAATAGGAAGATTCTTTACCCAAAAAGCAGCAATCAGAAACATAGGAAAAAAACACTGTGAGTCACTGTATCAGACTAAGAGGAGAGGTAAGGGAGAACACACTCCAGAAACAGAAGGGGTCGATAGTATAACCTGGAAAAGAAAGATCAAAGAAGAAGAAAAAAACCAAAATTTGTCAATTATGAAATCATTTTCAATAAACTGGTTGGACAGGATACATAGCTTCAAAAAACTTTTCTCCAGACTATTCTTAAAACAACTAGTTAAAACCTTTTGAATAGAGAAAGCCTCTTAAGAGAAAAGAATGTCAATTCAAGAAACCTGAACTTAATAACTCACATACATATTTTACTGTAAATAAGTTTTGCTTTGTTGTATTTCCATTGGAAAAAGAAACACTATTGTGCATTTATCTGAGTTTTAAGCAGCTTTAAAGTAGTTACAAGGTGTTCTTAACCACACATGGAAATATCTAGTCTATGCATATTAGGAATTTATTAAAGAACAAATATCTTAAACTTGACCTCATCCAACTTAAAATCTAATACAAAAAAATTACTATCCTGAAAATAATAGAAGAGTGACAAGTACATTATTCCTTTTGTTTTCATGAAAATTTTCTACTGAATGTGATGACATTAAAAAATCTTAATCTTTTTTTAGCAATTTCTGGATTTGCAGTTAGACAACAGGCAATTAATTCTTACAAGCTCATACAAGTCTACCACATACATTTATCGCACTGCTTTCAAAATCTACACGGTTTTGCATTCCATGAAAGTCAAGTAAAATGAACATTTTAAAAGTACTGTTGTTTCCCTATAAAGCAGTAGAACTTAATATGTGTTAATGTTTCATAGCAAATTTTAAGAAATTATTTTCAAAAGAGGAATCATATAATAATATAACTTTCATCCAGTAATTCTACCATTAATATTATGGTCATCCCCAACAACTGTTTAGATGTCTATGGAACTGAAAAGTATAAAGCTCTTTGCTTATTAACATTTGGTTTTACCTCTTAAAGAAAAAAGTAGCCCTTTGCTAGAGAATATTATCATAAAAACTGCAATTTTCATTTAATAGAAGTTATACTCAAGATCATGTAAATTAGGCCAAGTGAAGATCTACCGTGAAAGAATCCTGTTGTTCAATGGCTAAAATCTAATTTTCAAATTAGAAACAGGACAAAAATCACTGTCATATGATTCCACAGTCTGACTCTACTGATCTGAGAGTGCAGCATGTAGCTGGAAAAAGATGAATGCACTAAATTCAGTTGTCTTTCCTATTAATTGAAAGGCTTTTCTTTTTTTCCTGCTAGAATGCTATCTGTTGAGTATGAAATTCATTGAGAAGTTGGGTTTGATTGATTGGTGTACTATAACATGGCTCAAGTTATAGAATCATTTCTTCATATTCAAGAAGAAAGTGGAAAAGACAATGGCAAAAGGTATCTGAAGGCTTAGCCAAAGAGAAAGATGATAGGACCAAGTAGCATTTGACACATAAAAGTGAAATCCTACAACATAAAAATTCTTAAATTCAGAAATCTACACACACCAGGTGACTGTGCTGGAGACACGGTAATCCTCATAATACACTCTCAGGTATTAATTTCCAACATGCACAATTGCTTACATCAGTATTTAAAGGATTTACTAAATCTATTTTATGAGCCAATCAAACATCACTTTCTCACGGCAACATGATACAGAGCACACAGTGCTAAGTGGTTTATAATGATCCCTCCCTTTCTCTAACATACCCCTGGGGACCCATGGAGGATTTATGTTCTTTTATGTTTAACAAACAAGTCTGGTGCTGTAGACAAAATTTTGTTCTCATATGGGAATTTAAAAACTGTGAGGACATGAAGATTGCACTCTTACTCTCAGAATTGTAAGGAATATACCAAGGAAATAAATTCATTGGTAAACTTAATTGTCAGACATCCAGGTTCTTTCAATAAAAATAAACCAGCCCTGCAAAAGAGGTTGTTTCTAGTTCATACTAACTAAAGCTCTGTCAATAAATTCTCTTCCATGAATTATCGAACCTTAGGATGGAATGAAACCCTGCCAACAAATAAATGTTGACTTAAAAAAAAAAAAACTAACTAAACAAGCATCAACTGGAGATTCAATTGTTGGGTAAAATAATAAAATTACTAAGACAACTACATGACACAGACTGCAGATATATACTTCAGCTTAGCAGATGCAGGTCATATAGTAGTTTCTAATCCCTATTTGGACACCAATATCTATACCTTAATGTACATTAAAAATAATTTCAAAAATATATAGTCTTTTATACATCAACTCATTTCTGCCTTGAAAAATTCATAAAAGTTGATTCAGTTACTATGCTCATTTTATCAATCATAAAAAAGCAAAGTTTATATATAATTAAATGAAGAGTCAGGGCTTCAATTTAGGCAGTTGAACTCCAGAGCTCACACTCTTAAATGCTAAGTCAAGTTGCTTATTACATTAAAACTTACCCATCTGTTATTTGTTTTATTTGGAGATCTAACAGCAGAGAATGTGCTTGTCTTCATACAAATAGATCAAATGATCTTTTTTAGTGGTTGGAAAAACATGAAGGGTCATTCAAATAAACGATTAGTCAACCCGGTAATTTGTGTATGTAAATTTAATACAAATATGCCAAAATGAATGAGTATATGTATGTACATATATATTATTTTTGGTATGATTCCTTGTATTTTTAACTTATTTGTGGTTATTGAAGAGCTATTTCCATACCCCTTTCCAGTGTTTCGATAGTATAGCATCCCCCCTCAGATATAGTCACCACCATTTATCTCTAATATCTCACACATAGCCCCCAAACCCCAGTTTTGTGGTCAGCTTTCAGAGTTGGCTTTAAAAATGTATTGTCTGATCTTTGGTTTTTCTACATACTACCTATATGTGACACCACCTGGTATTTCTCTTTTGAGCTTATTTTACTTAGCATAATCCCTTCCAGCTCTATCCAAGTTGTTGCAAATAACAAAAAACAAAAACAAAAACCAAGGACATTATCTGGAAAGAAAACCTGTGCTCATAGGCTTACAAGAGAACAATTTGCAATCGTCAAGATATGGAAACAACCTAGGTACCCCCAAACAGATGAGTGGATCAAGAAAATGTGGTTTACAAACATAATGGAATACTACTCAGCAATCAAAACAGTTAATTATTTTAATTATAACATAACATTCATGTTTAGTCATTCTAAATTCCTTATAAAGAGCTTTAATTCTAAAAGTAATGTGCAAGCCAAACCAAGAAGCACACACAATACATGATGGAGTAGTTTTAATGAAAATGAGTCCTACCTGTGAGAAACGGTTAATTTGCACATGGTCTTTAAATAGCTGAACTGCATCACCTAAACATGTTTTTAAAAGTCACAGCATTACTAATCAAAACATCTTTTTTACTGGTCACATTCTACCATTTTCCACTAAAACTGTATTGCTGGTCTGCTTGCTAATATTCAGGTGTTTCAGGTATGTATTTATCTAATAGTTTTAGGGAAATATTTATTAGCATAATAAAAAAAATCTGAGTAAGATTCACATCATGCTTTTCAAAGCATTATCCAGAATGAAGGCCTAATTAAAACAAAAAAGGCCAATAAGCATAAATTATTTTAAAAGGCTCATCTATTTTTACACATCTTTACCTTGGGGTGGTAATATTTGTGCAAATGTTACAATGCCTTTGTTTTATGAAATATCTAAGGGAAACGAAAGCTTTATTTTTAGGGTATTTGGGGTATACTTCCTGAGTATGAGTTTGTTTTTTTTTTTAACTTGGTGCTTATCTTGACCATTATATTTATTGTTTCATATTAGAGTGGTTTGTGGGAAAAATTGAAAAAAAATATTCTGTCAGCTGGAAAAAAAAATTCAGGTCCTCTACTGTATAGAGTTGGATCATGGGGAATAAGGAAGGATAACGAGAGAGAATGACTTAGCTAAAAGGCTGGAACTTAATGGAAGCGTATACCGTATACCATCCAGCAAGTTTATTGTATTTCACAAGTTTTATTTATAGGGTTTATAATTAATTAGACAAGAGGAATAAGTGGCTTAGGCAAAATTAGATTAGGTAAAACAGTTTATGTGGGATACTTGGGGCAGGGGAGTTACTCATTAATTTGTTGTTATATCTTAAAGAATGTCACTTATGGTGAATATTGGAGGAGTGGGGACACTGCTGCCCACTGGAGGTCAATCACGCCATTCCATCTTCAGTGTTCTGAAGGTAAGAGTGAACTGAAGTTTTTTCATTTACAGCATGAGTCTTAACCAGTCTCATCCCACAGTTCCACCAGGATAAAGCACTCAGAAACTTGACACTGGGGAGACCAGATCCTCAGACCAGCGCAAACAGATGAAAAGCAATTTGGTCCAGAGACCAGGTGATAGCTTCCAGGCCCTGAACTGACCCCTGTGCTCTGTGCATGATGGTCCAAGATGCAGGATTCCATCTGACAAAACAACGACTGAATTAGATATTCTAGCAAGCCATTTTTCCCTCCTGGTTGAAGATCCAAATCAAATTCCTTTTCAGGTGTTTAGTTATGTTAATAATATGCAGTTTTAAACACAACATTGGTACTAGAAAGCACCCAATACTGTATTTTCCAAAAAGTTTAATGATTTGCCAAGATCTCTCTAGCACTATTATCAACACATACTATAATTTTCTACAGGAATATCCATGGAAACTATTATGAAGTGAGAGGAAAATATACTAATGGAATTCCAGGAGATCAGGGAAATGGAGAGAGGCTTTCCTATAGTGTCAGGCAGGTCCACCATCAAAAATTCGAATCCCACCAGGGAATGAAGACCCCTTTTTCCTAACTACATACTCTCACAAAACTTCCAAAATGTCACAGCTAAGTGAGGGGGGCCTATGTCTACCATCAAGTACAGGGGACAAATTCTTGTTATACTCTGAGTACAAAAATATTTTTTAAAATCAGCCTTTAGCACACGAAAGCATAATTTGGGATTCATTTGACATGCTCCACCTCACTCCTGGTAAGAAATAAATGTCTTATCAAATATAACACCAATGAGTGTGTTTATAACACAGAATAATAAAATTCGGGAACTGGTACAAAGAAGATTGAGAAAAATGTTATCATCTAATGAAAATTTCACTAGTTTTCCAGATTTTCTAACTTCACCTGTACAATTTTAAATTGCAAGAATGCTTCAATTAACAGAACTTTGTTTTTTTTCCAGTGACAACCATCAGAGAATATATGTATATATCTGTGTATATCCACATATTTGTGTAGATATTTGCTCTAGATATCTATACCCTAAATATATATGCATGTACTTATCTCTCCCATATAAATATAATCACACACACATATTTATACAAACACCCACATATATATGTTTGTTCCTATTTAGTGTTAATATTTAGAAAATAAAAGCAGATTTCAACTTACATCATTTTTCAGTTATATTACTATATAAGTAAGCATGTATTTATTTTACGGAAGTGCATTATCAAACTATGCAGTAAATCTTTTAGAAAACTTTTTAAACAATAGACAACACATACAGACACAAGGGCAGAGTGAGGTAAAACTGATACAAAAGAAGGAGTTTAGTTAGCAATTTTGAAACAATTACTCATCACCAGGGAATGGGATTTTTGGAAACAAAGTAAACCACTGAATAGAAGTCAGGTGAAGTATACACATTAGGGACATTTTCTGAGATTTCAAAACTTGACAAAGGAAAAATTGTTTAACATTTTCATGAGAAAGGTATAATATCAGAAAGGAGGAAAAAATTCATCCTGTCCATACCATATGTTAAAGTATGATAACTTTTAGACTCTTGCACTTTTTAGGATCATCACTTCAATTTCCAGTGATGAAAGATTTATGCGACTGTATTTTTCACCAAATCTGATTTACCAGGAGGTTAAAAAGAAAGGAGAAATAAAAGACTGTCATTCTTAAAAACAACACACAAAAAAACTTCATATGAAAGGAAACATTTCAGATTGTTAGGTGATTTGATCACTGTAATAAGTCCTGCTAAGGCGATTACTTCATATTTTGAAGCATGAAAAGGGAAATAAGAAATACAAGGCTTAGTGCCCATTTGGCTAATTCCACCTTCCCCTGCAAGATTCCTTTTGGCTCTAGGTTTGCTTTATTCTTCTCTTCTCACTTTTAAAAATTTCCTTGAGCTATTACTTTCCTTATCCTGTTAAAGTCACCCATTGAAGGGGCTTTAATAGCCCTCATCCCTACCACAGCCTAATATTAATAGGTTCCAGGGCTACTAGAAACTTCAGCAATTTTTAACAGTTTCAAATGTATCACTCACTTCATTTCCTCTTTTGCTCCAGATGTTTCCTTTCAGAATTCTCACTCCTTGACAGATGAGGTAGGGTAGTTGGGTAGTTTTGTTTTGTTTTTTTTTCTTTTGGTGTGTTATCTTAAAAATTCTATCCATTTCTCAGAGATTTTTATCTACCTACTTTTCACACTGCACTTCAATTTTCTTCTCTAAAAATGAAACAAATCAACCATGCTTTTTCATGTCTTAGTTTTATTAATCATATAAAAATAAAGCCCAAGAACTTCTAGGTATAATTTGAGGAACGTCCTATTAATATTATTTCCGTAGAATCAAGTAAAAGTAGACTTTGTTGTTCAGAAAAGTGTCCATAACATGATGTAATTATTACACAGACAGGCAAAACAGAAAGTTGCCATTTGTTGCAATTCATGCACTTTGATTTCAATTACAAAGATGCTTATGTTTTCACTTCAGGTAGGGCTTAAAATATGAAAAATACATGTCTAAATGTCTATACATAAAGATGAGGAGAAAAGAGAAAAAAAAGTCTACAGAATATTGGATAAGAAAAGACAATTCTAAAGAAAACTTAGACTATAAGTTGTTTGAAGGCAGGAGTTTTAATCTAGTCCCTTGACCCTTTCCCATATCTCATTTGTCATGAACACATGCCATTTGAACCCACCCCTTTGGGTTGATAAGAGAAATGAATTACTTCAAACTACAAAGAACAGAATTTGCAGATAAAATAACGTGTCTCCTCCTAACCCTTACCCCAAACTTCAGTTTAGGGATCTGATGAAATAGTACAACTTTCCATTCTACTTGTGAGCCTTTGGGCAACTGAGTAATTGTGGGCTACTTAGGGCTTTAGTCATTTGTGAACCTCAACCTGGGCGAGACAGCATATTTTACCAGATGGCAAATATGATCACATTTTTTGTACAGCAACTCCAGCAATAATATTCCTGTCATAGGTCAAGAACTTACATTATATCACCAAGTCATGACTAATGGGTTCCAAGCACATATGGTGGTACATTTCCTTGGATATACTTAGAGTTTCCTAATGGCAACCTTTAAATATTAAAAGTTGGGCTTTGGGTGGGGGCAAGTAGTAAACAAAAAAAGGAACTCTCCTTTAAAACAAAGGATTCCATGCTCAATATTTAGAAGTTGATTGCATCTCTTATTACCCATGTAAACACCTCTACTTGACACACTAAGTCCCACTATCAGCCCTTCACATTTAATTATGCATGTCCTACAAGAATCTCTCTGTGAGGCAAAGTTGCAATGTTCTCACAGCATGGTCCACACACACCCCACCCATTACTATTCTGAATGATATTATCTGTAAGTCTGTCATCTTATTATTAAATGCTATCTGGTAACCCAGCTAATAATACTCTTTTATTCTCAAATCATATCATATTTAGTCCATATATTGTTGAGGGTTGGATGGATTGATGGATCGATGGATGATGGTTAGATGAGTAAGTTTCCACATACATATCATATAAACATAAATTTACAAATATGTGTAAATAGAGTAGATGCCCGAATAATTTATGATTATACATTGTTACATTACACATTGAAATATTCTTATATAACAAACTACTGATATTTTACTAATTCTGTATATTCACATTAAATATAGGCATGACTAATTTTCTCAAACTAATTCCAAGTAGATTTTTAAAAATAAGGACACTAAATTTTACTCAGTGTGATAAATTAGTCACTATTTTTCAGAATTCATTATAATTTTAGTCAGCCTTCATTTTCTCACATACAAGCATCAATACAGTGAGTATACCAATTTACTGTATACAGTTGGCACACTCACTTAAAATTGGTTTTAAGTGATATATTTTTGTATTCCTTTTAAATATGTGTCGAAAGTGGGGTATTTTCAGATTCCACTGATGGTCAGTGAATTAAACACATCTACTTAATACATCATTCTTGCTAGTGGTTACTGCACTGAATTATGTGCTGGCAAAGTTCTATTAACTGCATGTTCGCAAGTAAACAGAAGCTACCTTATTTTTATTTATCACATTCTTTGAATGAACATTTCACAAGTTTCAAGGAAGGACAAAATAGGACTAAAAAGGAGATTTTGTCTCTCTTCCCAAATGCTTTCTTAAACAGTAACTGATGAATTATAACATGGGGTGTGACTAATTCTTTATCATACATAGTTTCCATTAAACTTGTTAGTTCAAAGATTTTGGTGTATTTTTTCTCTTCATATTAAAATTTCTTTATTCTAAGGTCTCCAGTTTATTCCAATAAACACTTTAAAATGTAGCTAATCTGTACTTTTTCTTCCCCTCCCGTCACTGTGAAACTTCTCTTTAAAACATGGCTTATTTGGAGTAGGGGGGATGGAAGTAAGAAGCAAATATGACAGGAACTTAAAGGACTTAAAGGACTATGGTCAAGGATTATTGGGGCTTTGGCGGTGGGTGTGCTGCTGACACACACATCTGAAGATATATGAACCTTTACTCTAGATCATGTAAGTGTAAACCAATGTTACCTCTATGAAAACAATCCAACAAAAAATTGCATATCATGCTTCTTTTAGAAAACACCTTGGCACACATGCCATAAAAGACCACACACAAAAGAATCAACCATTATTATTGTCGTCTGTCGAATAAAAACCTTGGATTGTATAATTTTCATTTAAATTTTACCATTCAATTCCAATTTATAGGCTGGTCTTTGGAGAAAAGCTCACTGTTCTACATGCAGTTCAATTCAAAGTTTCAGTCATCTCCTAGAAACCCCACTTTGGTGAATTTGTGATGCTAAATAGGTATCACCTGTTCAGTCCTTTACAGCTACCTACTGTTGATCTCCTATTTGGCTGTTCATTTCTGCTCAGATTTCCACATTTGGCAAAGATACTCTATTCTGTACAATTTTAACTTTATAACAGTTTGTTTCACTTAGGCATATGTATCTCTATTTGCTTAAAATATTAAGGTAAGTATTATTAATGCTTCAGTTGTGTCACTCAAGTACCTTATTCTTAGTAGATATTCAGTGAGCACTGACAGTGTCTCCAATCATGAGAGCAACCACACATATTTAATCACAGCCCAGTCAATCAGAGCACAAGTAAACCTTAACTCTATATCAACTGTAAAAGATTTGATGATCATTAATTGCAATTATTAAGCGAACAGTTCAGATATGGAATTATATGTTAAAAATTAGTGTCTTATTATCAAAATCATCATCAGGAAGTAAATTGTTCATGAGATCATGAACTTACTTATGATTTGTACTCTTAGAAGTTGCTAACTTCTTGTCTTAAATAACATGACAGCTAATAGAGACAATGAAGGTAATAGTCCCTCTTAATTCTCTTCTGTTACACTAGACCTAAGTACAGAGGTTTGAGTACCATTCCTGCCATTTACCATCAAGAATTTGTTAACTGTCATTCTGTGCTGAAAAACAATGGTTCTATACAGGAGGCACTGTGTATATGACAGTAGTCATTAGATATAGTCTACATAAAGTACTAGAGCAAGCAGACTTGTGCACCTATGGTCTAAGATATCTGCATAATAGCCCATCACCTAAACATGCATTCCTGTTGTTAAGCAATGCAGGAGTGTGCTGTTTATTTTAGGATTTCAGTAATTCTAAACAAATGCAGAATTCAAAAAAGGGGAGTAAGTGGAGGGGAGGAAAGTGGAGAGGAGGGAGGGAAGGGAGGCAGAGGAGGGGAGGGAAGGGGAGGGGAGAGAAGAAGAGGGGAGGGGAGGGGAGGGGAGAGAAGAAGAGTGGCAAGGGAAGGGGAGGGAAAGGAAAAGAAGAACATATTTGCAGATATCAGGCGGCCCTCAGAGATCAGTTCATTCTCAACTTTTCTTTATCTCTTCCTTCTCCTCTCCCTCTCTTCTTTCTTTTCCCTTCTCTTTTTTTCTTCTTTTCTTTTTGTGCTACCTGGAATACTTGTATATGGTTTTTTGAAACTTCCTTTTCATAGTCTAAGAAAATTTCTCATATTAAAATACTCAAGATACATAAAAAGTGTCTGAACTTCGCAAAGCTTAAGAGATGAGTGTCATGATTTGCAGAATGATGTAGAACTATTATAGTTATTTATTTAAAGGTTCTTAATCTAGATAAATAGTGGGTAAACTGTGATCAGAGATTTTTTTTTTCAAAATACCCTAAGATAACATACAGTGTAGGCCTCATTTCCACTGAGATTAACCCCAATGCCTCAGCAAAAACAGTGCCTACCACAATCCCATGAAATAATTTTAGAAGCAATAAATTATGACTGGTTCCATTTACACAAATATTTTGATATCATGAACTAGCTTGCTTATTCAAACTGACAGAATGAGATGGAGACTACAGATAGAAAGGTCAAGAACAATATGATGTTTTTGAAGTTAGTGTGTGGGGTTTCTGGTGAGAAAGGAGTAGGGGGTTAAATCAGCTGCCATATGGAGAAAAAAGCTGTGTCTGTGGGCAGACAGGGAGCAAAGTGTATTTGAAATTTGAAAATTTATTCATTCATTTTCCCAAGAGTTTTAAACAGGTCTGAGGAATAACTCTTTGAAGGAAAATGTCTTTGAGTGATGAAATTTCCAAAGGAATTGTAGATAAAGGATAAGCCTTTACCACTCCACAACTATCAGTGGCACACTGAATTGAAAAACGTTCTTGGACCTTTGAGTCATACACAGTATTGTAACCGATGTTACCTCAATTGAAAAAATAAATTTTGGTTCCATTACATTTAGGAATTATTCATGATTTCGAGTCATATTCTTAGGATTTTGATTTTGACAAAGAAACCACCAAGCATCCGACAGATACCTAAGCATTCAAGTTTTTGCCATATTAAACTTAATTTCAAAAGGAAGATGATTCTTAAGCTCAAAGAGGGAGGCAACGGGGCTAAGTAAAACACGGGTATTCTATACATTTCTCACATAGAAGAGGTGTGAGATGACAGAAAATGGACTGAATTATGACTTAGTGGTGACATGCTCAGAAAAGTACTTTAAAAATGAACTAATTACTATACAGAATTTACCAAAAAATTTTAGCATTTAACATTTAAAACTAATGCCAAATGAAAAAAAAAATGGGTTTCTATCCAAATACTCATTAATAATTTAATAGCTTTAACTTTGGAGTAACTTTTTTCCATATTAACAGAAAAGTCAAATTTATCTTGAACTTTAACATTTTCAAAGAACTCATAAAATGATGAATGTAAAAGAAACACCAATTTGTTTGTGAATGTTCCAGGGAAACACAAGGCTTTTACTGTTACAATCCCCATTAAACACACACACACACACACACACACACACATATATACAAATATATTACAAGAAAATAATGATAAAGTAGGATTGTCAATTTAATCAAGACCAAAGAGCTAGCAGGAAGTATAAGAACTGAATCAGATGCACTGGGTAGTGCAAGTCCACCTTCTCCCAGGTTAGTTACACTCCTGTGTAAATCAGTTACCAATTCATCCTGCCAAAGAATACAAGTGATTGGTGCAGCATGTGATGGCAAGACAACTAGAATTTCTTAATGTCCCCAACTAGTAGTGCGAGTACTATAGAGATGAAAAAATACATTCAGGAAAACCCCTTGATAAGTGAGGAAAAATCTCCTTTTGTGTTCTGTTCTGGAAACTTAATAATGGAATAGAAACATACACCTCTGTGTACCAGTAATCTGGACATTTCTGTGGACATAAATAAAGAAAGCATACTTTTCTCTGAACTGAATCATATTTCTATATCTACATTAAAAAAAGAACATCAGGTAAAAATCTCACTATATCACCCAGAGTCTAGTGCTGGAATGGAGCCATAAGTGCTAAGTTCATTCACCATGAGAGGCAAGAGCCCCTGGCCTCCTTCCTCCACACTGCCTACATTTAAGTGGGTAGCTGGGAAACACAAAGGTCTTGTCAATTGTTAATAAGTCAGGATATGGATTATGTAAATATCTATCATGACCAATATTAGGTTTCACCTAATTTGTAGACAAAACACAACTAGGATAAACCTTTGCTTTTGAGCACTGGACTACATCAAGTTAAGGACTCCTCAAGTCAGTTTAATGAAATATTATCCAGAAGGAAATTCTACCCTATACAGCAATATACTATTTAACAGCAGAAAAAATATTTTATTTTCTATTCTTTCTTTATGTGTCAGTAAATGGTACTTGCTTCTGTCTTCACAGAATCAATAGACTCAGAGTTTGGGTTCAGAATTGTATTAAATTACCTGCAGAAAACACAGACCAAGAGATAATATTCATACCATTGTTTCTGCTGGAAATGGAGATATAAGTACAATGCCAAAGAAAATTTGAGTGTTTCTTAACTTTCATTCTAATATGTTCATGCGTGAACTGGAGGCAATAATCTTTCAAGTTAGATTGAAAAATTTAGTTAAATAACACAAATGTAACCCTTAATTACCGAGTGAAACCATCATCCTTTCATAAAAGTTAGCACTGTTGAGACTGGCAAAAAGTATAGAGGTGAAACTAAATAGCAATTAGAAACAAAGTCATCAATCAGTTAGAAATGAATCCTAAATTGCCATCTTCCTGTATGACAGAGACCAAAGGAGGCAGCCTATTTCAAGATGAATTTCTTTGTAAAGGAAACTCCAATCTCAACACAAGTGAGTTCTTTAAGAGCCAGGGCCAGGTGGGTTGAAAACAGTGTTATTTGAAAGCACAAATGGCAAATGACATTAATTTAGTAATGGAGATAATAACTGCATAAGATATATGGGTGGAGAAGAGAAAGTCCAATGAAGAATTATAAGAATACATTTACAAATATGCATTAAAAAGTCCTTTGTTACTAATACTTAGTGCTCTATTGTCCTTGCTTGTTTTTTTTTTTTTTTTTCTTTGGTAAAACAGTACATATAGATAACCAGCAAGAGCTACTTAGTTATGTGGGTATTTCTTTGGTCCTAAAATTTATGTTTTAGCCATTATGCCAACTGATGACTCAGCAAGTGATCTTATCACCATAGGGAGAGTAAAGGCAGTGTCTGAAAATAAAGACATGATACCAAAAACGGCATTTGAACATCCCCCCAAATCCTCATAGGGGCAAAGTATAAAACTTTCGATCAGTGCAGGGAAAAGATCTCTGGGTAAGAAACAAAAAAAAAGGGGGG
>PVHY01006491.1:0-74189 GCA_004024945.1 Uropsilus gracilis | reverse complement strand
GCCTTAAATTAAGCCTTAGAATGGTCAAAAGTAGGTAAAGTCACTTCTTCATGGAAGCAACGCAGTCAACAGCTAACTAACCCAGGGAAAACAGCATTTGACAGAGGTCTTCAGGGATGAGTGCAGGCAAGAGGTGCGGCTGGTGTTGTGCTGTCGATTCCAGGCCCCAAAACCTAACACACAGCACAAGGTGATTTGGGGAGCAGTGACAGTATCCATACTGGTTAGCTTGGCTCATTGGATTCATGAAGCATACACAGAGATGCTTAGATGCTGAGCTAAGGAACTAGAGTTTGAGTTGGCGGTGCAGCATCACGTTTAATAAGAGAAGGAACTGATGCAGCTGATGAAGAGCAGCATTCTAATGAGGCTGTCTGGGGGAGTGATTCTTTAAATTTCTTACATCAGTAAATGGCTGTTGGAATGCCTCCTCTTCTCCCTGACACCCCTTCTGTTCACTCAGACTCCTCTCTGTTGTTTGTTGATCTATGTTAAGTCCATTGGTCTCTTCCTTTTCTGTGGCTGTGTGCTTTTGCTGGATGAAGGACTGTGTTCCTGGGACATGGCAAACTGCTGGTAGGTTTTCAGTCTTAACTTTGTGTTGTTGGGCAACCAGTCTATGCTCATTTGAGGTGTATCAATGTCTTCTCCAATTTGTTCTCTGTGCCATTCTGCTGCTTCTTTGCCTTATAGTTCTGGTCTCTGGCTTAGGAGGCCTTCCGCCTAGCCATTGTTGGTAAAGAAGTTTCTCTATGGGGCAGGCATCTGTGAATGGCCTTTGCGGATTGTCTCCTCTCCCTCAATTTGCAGCTTTGCTGTGAAGCTAATGCCTGACTCTGTGGCCTTCCTCTCCCATGGAATGGAGATGGGTACCTCGCGCACCTCGCTCTCTTAGATGATATATCAGAAATGGGATTTTGGCTCATTCACTCCTGGTAAGCATGTAGTGTGATTCTGTGACAGGTCATCACCACAGTTGTTTTTCCAGTCCTGTACGCAATGGCTCTCTTGATGTTTATTCTCTTGTATCCTGCTCAGATGTGTGGGCAGGATCTTTATCTAGTCCTTCACCCTTTGTATGTTGGTGTTTGTATTATTTGTACTCTTCTTATTCTTCTTGAGGACTAACTGAAGCAGCAGACTGCTGGTGGGCAAGGTGAAGCCCAACCCTCATGTCCATTCTCACCTGCACAGGGGTCATTCCCGGAGGGGGAATGTTACCTTGGCAGCAGCAGGAGGGAGTATTGGAGGGCAGGCGCTTATAATCTAGTTTACAGGTTATAAGTAAAAGTTTGAAGACCTTGTATCAGAAATAGATCAGATTTTGATGAAATCTGCGTGTTGGACAGAAATGACCTGATGTGGCAGTTCGTCGGTACTGCTATGCACTGTTTAGTTCTGATTTATCTACACTGCTATTGGGTAATGAATGGCAATTTTTATTATAAAGGATGTGGACAGATGAGATACTTAGGAAATTTAAGATGGCTCCAACTCAGAGATGCAAACACCATGCATTCTCTCTTCCCTGTGGATTCAAGACAGATGATCAAATCCAAGCAAGGGCTTTTGTTTGGTTCACCTGGGGTCTTCTGTACCAGCCCCTTTCAAAGAGAACAAGACTGAAGTCTGGGGGTTGATCTGTCCCTGGTCAGACACTCAGGAAAAGTCTGAGGTGAGGGGCTTCTAGGTCCTGGCTGTCTCCCCTGATGTCCTGTCAGTGGTTTCCTGAGTCAAAGAAATGGGAGCCATGACATTTGCAAGACAACTGACATGCTCTATCTCCTTTCATAGATGTGGCACAATTTGCTGCTGAAGCTGGTGCCAGGTGTTCATTCAGTGAACACACCCCATGCTCCAGGACCATCTACACAAATGAGCTACCTGTTTACTTTTTGGAATTTGAGATAGACAGAGTACACGCTCTTGATTACCATAGTAATGCTTCCTAAGTGGCTCTGCCCAAGTCTGTATATCCCCAGGCATGACCTGCATATAGATGCAGCTTCATGAATACATGAAAAATAAGAGTTTTGAACACCTCTCTTTAGCTGTCACTCCAATGTCAAAGTAGATGGGGTCCTGGAAGAAAAAGGAAAGTTCTCACATCACTAAATAAGTTCACTGCACCACCGTGCAAAGTTTGATTTGCAGTCACCACTAAATCCAAATGGTTTATTTTTCAAATCAATCCTGGTCCAGAGGCATAAAGGTTGACCATGGAGAAGGCAGGTCAAAGGGTCTGTGATGTCGGTAATGTGATTATTACAACCCTTAGTCAACTTCCCATTTCTCTGCTTGAATCTATTAACTGTTTCTACCCCCTTATTTTGCTCTGTAAAAAGGATTCTTCTTTTTATCCAAAGGCAAACCAATGACCCTTTGTAAGTCCCATAAGTTGCAAGCCAGACACAGATTTCCTAATGGGATAATCCATGTGTCAAAGATTATAAAAGAAATATTTTCCAGTTACCTAAATGAGGAGTAATGAGCAGGTATTCCACAAACCTTTGGGGAGACATAAGCAAGCCCCTGGAATGGGCATTGTCATCAAAGCTCATGCAACTTGCACACTATGCATTTGTAAATGGTCTTTTCAAACTACTTCTGAGGCATCATTTTCAAGTTTTGGTGTCTAAGAGATATATTTTGTAAAGTGGAGGTTTAGAAAGCAAAACCCCAAAGGTAATTTATCTGATGGGGCCAAGTTCTAGAATTAGAAGCATGTGAAGAGTATGTGATTTTGCCTTAGCCACCTGTAATGTGGCAACTTGTCACCCAGATACACACATCAAGGGTGGAAGGTGGGGACAGGAGCTGGACTGTGCTGTCACACATGATCTGTGTAGAAATCACTTCAGAAAATGCAGCTGACATACTTTTAGGGACTGAAGCAAGTTGCTGTACTGTCACCGCATATGGTGTTGAGGTTTTATAGCCACAGAGTGCCTGTATTTTCTGCCAGTCATTCTGCATACTTCCATAAAAGTCCCCCTGCCCAACAAACTCCACTTCCCCCTGTTCTCCATAGAAAAAGGTCTTTTAATAATGAGCAGCCGCCTGCTCCACAGAGAACAGGGAAAACGTGATATACCAAATCACATAGCCGTGGCTGTAAACATATTCCTACATGTAATTTCTACAATTCCATATTAACAAAACACAAGCTATTAACCACATGCAAGACAACAACAAAAATGCATTAGGTTTCCTGCAATTAAGCTGCAGTGTTTTACAGTGCAATTTTGTTTATAATTGAAAAAGAGTAAATATATATACACAAATAAATATATATTATATGTATATTATATATATATATATATATATATATATATATATATATATATATATATATATTGAACAGACTCCTCCCACCAAAGGCTTATTCTGCAAATTAACTTTGTAGTAATAAAACCTGTGCCAGCTGGAATCTTGCCCCTGTGCTCAGTGGCAAAGGCGGCCAAAGTAGGTATATGGCTGGGAAAAAACAAAGTAGGGCATTTTCCACCTTCTGCCAGGGATGTTAATTGAGCTTTGGCAAACATTTAAAGATTCCTCTCTCCATGTTCAAGAAAGAATTAAAAACAGTTGAGCTGGGGAAAATGAACATCTGTTACTGACTTACACTCACCACTACAATGAAAAACATTCGTAATTAGAGTGATTTTGCATCCCTGCTACTTAGAACTGTGATCTTGGGTTAAAAATATAAATGCGGAGGCTCCTTATTGTCTTTGGGGCTTTCTTCTTATGGTTCCTTGTAAAAAAGGTGGTTTACACCGGGTTGAATTTTTTCCCTGTTAGAATAACAATATCAGGAAACAGATTTGTGTAGAAAGATAGGAGATGACAACAGAAAGCACCTACGCAACTGGGCCTCGTTTTATGAAGCTATGAAACAGTAGTCAAGAAGTGTTTTATATTTGGGAGTTAAATACATTTTACAGCTGTGTAAAAAAAAAAACCAGAGCCATTTTGGGCTGAACATAAACATTCCAATGTCTACAAGGTTTACTTATGTTAGCAAGCAGACAGGCTTCTATCAGCAGGGAGGGATTTGTGTGTCACGTATAACAGTGCTGACAAGCCTTCCACATCAGGTCATTTCCGTCCAACATGCAGAGATTTCATCAAGAGAATCAGATCTATTTCCGACATGAGGTTTTCAAACTTTTGCCTTGACTATTGCAATAACCTCCACCTGTAAACCAGGTTATAAGCTCCTGCTCTCCAATACCCCCCCCCCATGCTGCCAAGTTAGCATTCCCCCAGACAGCCTCATTAGAATGCTGCTCTTCATCAGCTGCATCAGTTCCTTCTCTTATTAAACACGATGCTGCACCACCAACTCAAACTCTAGTTCCTTAGCTCAGCATCTAAGCATCTCTGTGTATGCTTCGTGAATTCAATGAGCCAAGCTAACCGGTATGGATACTGTCACTGCTCCCCAAATCACCTTGTGCTGTGTGTTAGGTTTTGGGGCCTGGAATCGACAGCACAACACCGGCGGCACCTCTTTCCTGTGCTCATCTCAGAAGACCTATCTCTAATGCTGTTTTCCCCAGGTGAGTTAGCTCTTGACTGCATAGCTTCCAAGCAGAAGTGACTTCACCTGCCTTTGACCATTCTACGAGTTAGTTTAAGGCTTTTGGGTTCAGGGTGTTCTAGGAGCTTTATTTGCAAAGCTGTCTTCCTCTGCACAGAGATTCTCATTCTCTAAAGGGAAATGCCTTAGGAGGGTCCATGCGCCCCAGTCTGTACTGGCCCATTCTCATGCCATGATGCTCCAGTATAAAGGAGACTAGGCTGGGCAAATCCCCAATGAGAGAACAGAGGGAAGAACACTGTTACACCCTTAGCAGAACACAAGGCTTTTCCTGAAGTTTTGGAAAACAAATTTGGAAGTTTTTTTTTCTTTTTTTCCAAGCAATGTTGGTTCAGCACCCCTCTCTCTTCTTTGGCCACCCTAGTGCCAGGAAAAACCAGAAATGCTGAGGGTGTGGTGTGTGGTGCTATTCCTGGCCTCTGTATGAACAGGAAGTGCTATAAATATCGAGGAAAGCCTAGGTTCACGGGATTCCCAGAACCCAATAACCAATTTACGAGGATCAGATCATTCTGACACACAGCTGAGTCTTAAGCCCCTATGAAAAAGATTCACATACGGGGACATTGCAGTCATTTAGGAAAATGCTAGCATTTCAATGTTCCCTACTTACTAGGGTAAGTCTGACACCTCCGGGAAAACACTGGAAAGGCCCAGCCTGAATTATAGTCTATATTCACATCTGGGAAATGTGTCAGTGGGTCACCATGTAATGATAAATGGGAGAGCTGGTGGGTGTGACTCTGCTTTTGCTTCTGGCCAGGAACAGAGGTCAAACATCTGTCAAGCCATGAAGACTAGCTTCGGCAAAGTTGAAACAGCAGTGGTTTGCAAATAATCTCACCGACCACTGCTAGGCTTGTGGTGCTAGGATTCCAAGGGAAATGTGTAAAGTTTTCCAAGGCTCCGGTACTCCTGGAATCTGATACACTAAACCTGGGGTGGGCCCTAGAGGTTCATATTCTTAAGTTGTTTCTAGGTTTGAAACTGCTAAAATACAGTAGATCATAACAGAGATGGTCGGTGATTTTAAGAACATGTCTTGTTTCTTTAAAAAAAAAAAAAAAGGAGTCCTTGTTCATGACCTCTCCTATTATGTTCCTCTCCTATTATGCTCAGGAAATGGCACTGCCATCAGCAGCCCCAGTGAAGAGCCTAGGAGTCCATTCTTCTCTCCCCCTCTCCAGCCTCTGTTATAGCTCCCACAGGCTCTGCCTCCAGAGCATCTTGAGTGCATCCAATCTGCATTATCCTAGTCTCATCACTCTCATTTCTCCTTGGATGCCTGCAATAGATGCCCTTCTGTTATGCTTCCACTCCCCACCTCACTTTCACTCATCATGCAGAATAATGTTTTCACTTAAAAAATTGATTATGTGAATAATGGTGGTATTAGCTAACACTATGGTGGTGTAATCATCTCGAAACTGACATCAAGTCTATTGAATCAACATGCTGCACACCTTAAACACACAATGCTATGTCAATAATAAAAATTAAAATATTAAAAAGTAAAGCAAACCAGATCACTCTCCCTTTCAAAGTCGCCAATAATTTCCCATCATGCTAAAGCTCAGTTTCAGTATCACTGCTTCCAAGAAGTTTCCCTGGGACTCCTCACCTCAAGTCTAGAATAAATGATCCTTGCTTCTATGAAGTCTCAAGGAACTTAGGATCCTGTATGAATTTCATTGTTCTTCCTCCACTAGTCTATGGGCTACTATGTTTGATCTCTGTACACTTCTGGCACATAGTAGGCACTCAGATGTTTGTTCTGTGTATTAACAAGAGTATCTCTTCTAGTTATACCTGGAAAATCATCATTTTAGAAGCACAAAAGTTACAAAGCACTTCGGAAGGCACACCAGTGAATCACATATTTCACATATTCAGTAGTCACAGAGGAAAGCAATCAGGAGTTTGCTTTGAGGAAGGATGACCTGGGTAAAGACCCAGAGACAGAGACTTATTACTAAGCGTATGCCCTTGGGCAAGTTAGTTAGCAGCACCAACTTTCCAGTTTCCATTCATATATACAATGGACATGTGGGTAATGTGTGTAGCAAAGTGCCCAGAACATCCTAGGTGTCCCTACATGGTGATTAGCTAACGTTATTCTTATTTCTCCCACTGGACAACATATCACAGGCCAATTATTCCCTTTGCCACAGGGTCAGTCTTCAACCTGCCTTCATAAGGATTTTATTCCGTAAATCTTCTGATTTGTTTTCCTCTTAGGGAATCACTGTTTTGACATTTCTGTTACTGGACTCAGTAGAGTTTAATCATCTGATTCTGTCTTTATTCTTGACAGAATCTGACGGGGGACTTAGGATATCCTCTATCCTCTCCGTTCTTCCAGAGTACGTAAGTTTCCATTTTATAGTCTCATTACCACTGCTGTCATTACAACTGTCAAACCTTGCTAAGTCCCGTAAGTAGAAGGAGTTCTGAATTAGAAATGTGAGCCCCTTTACTCTCTCTCTCTGGGTAGCTTTTGCCAGATCACATTCTTAAAATGTCAAGTACTAAACTACCTTTATTACACTAACTAATAATTAGCTCTGGCAAAGCCAGAAAGTAAAAGGCACAGTTGGATCATTCTGAAAATAAGATCCCAGATAGTGCAGTAGGCTTAAAATATGAAATGGCAAAGCTGTGTAGACACCCACAGAGCAGAACTCACTCATGGATGACAGAGCCAGTAGACCAGCTCTATCTAGAAGGGAAGGTTCCATGATGGGAGCTCTTTTCTCAAAGGTCTGTGCATACTAGAGGGAGTCTTTTCTATTACTACTTTGTAGCTTGGAAATCTCAGTTAATGATGACCTTATGGGTTTGTATGGTCTAGACAAGAAGGTTACTCTTTGGTGAAGTTGCTCCTTGAGGAAGTAGGTTGCTGTGAACATTCCCACGCAGCTACTAAATATCATTCTGAAGGATGGGTACAAGGGGGCAATCCATTTTGGTAGAGACTGAAGTTGAAAACCAGAATCCACAGCTTTATCACTGCTTGCATTTATTTTCTTCCCTGCCAAAACAAGGACAGGAAAGAGGAACAATGATGCTAGTGAAAAAAAATCAACTCCAGGTAATAAGAGAACCCCAAAATGAAAGTTGCCCATAGCTATGGCTCAGAGGGCTGACTCTTCTCTGAGAAAACAGGGAAATACTGACCATTTCTCTGCAATCTTCTCTGGCTTTCTCAGCAACTTTAGATCTTTAGGGTGAGCATGTAGAGATATAATGGTTTGAACCGGGTAAGGGGCAGAAAACTTCCAAAAATATCAGCGAGCCATGGTGATAAAACCCAGAGGAAGTCACAACTGTTTTCACCTCACGTTTTACGGGATCAACAGAGGTAGGGCTGCACATGGTCCTTCAGTACTTGGAGTCATTTCCAACTACCGCAGGACAGAACCAAGAGATACCTATCTAGAAAGCTTTGGATACTCCTCAGCTAATTCTTTGAGAGAGAAAAAAACCACCTTTAGTGAAGGGAAACCAAGGTTTGAACTCCCAAACTTACATTCAAATGTAAAACAAGTTGTCAGGAAATCATCTCCTCCAAGCTCTTCTAGGAAAACCCTGATGCACACACAGCGGGGCTTTCTTTACCATGTGGACCCTGCCTGGGGAGCATCACAGCACCTAGCTCTGACACACACTATTTCCTCACTGGCAGCAACTCCACTGCTGCAGTTTCTTCTTTCTCCCCTTGAGTTCTGGGGGGTTTCCCACTTTTCATTCTGACGGAACTAATACTGACTGTGTGTGCTAAGTGCTCAGTTATTGCCTAAGATGGGTAACTGATTAAATGAAAGAGACATTTCTACAATTTCTAAGTAAAGAGCTTTCTCCTCTCTTCGTGGCTGCTTATATGAAGAGGTATTGCTTATATTGCTTCTGGGGTGGGGAGCCTAGGAATGTACCATGACCAGCAGCCCAGAGGAACTATTAAGGCTCTGGTGTGGTGAGGTCTCGTGACTGGGTGGTTGGCATGTGACTAAGCAATAGAGATGAACTCAGAAAGATTGGGTTTTGGTTTTGCTTTTAACCAATTTGGCTAGCTGAACTTGAGCTGGACACTAACATAAAAGTGAGCTTAGATCACTGGATTACAACTTTCTGCACATAATCCAGTAAAAAATATTTTATATCACAATTCAGAAAATATCCTTTTACCCCCCAAACCTACAATAAATTTTCCCCAGATAATACATATCTGTATTGTGAATTGCCCTGTTTTCTCTTTTCCTAGTACTTGTCATAACTTACAGATTATAGTAGACACGATTTCTGCATACAGTTCTGACTTCTAACATCCCATAATGCAAAGATCTAGTGCTATCTTATGCTATGCTGTTTCCTTCTTCACTTTCCTTAATCAGGAGTTTGGGTGTAGTAATGAACTCCCATGATTCAGGGATGGTGAGAAATAACAACTTATATAACAAAGTTCCTGCACTACCTTCCACTCTTCCAAGAAGTTAGAGGAGGAAAGGGGGTCTCTTTTCTGTTATTTAAAATAGAGCATTAAGTGGTACTGGCCCCCTTCCATACAAGTGGAATCCCAGTTCTACTATGCAACAAGTACTAAAATGGTTTGAGGCTTCATCAGGCTGAAGATATTTTACAAATTCATCTTTGTTAGTCTCACATGTGGTTGAATATTTCAAAGACAGTTTTGTGAACACAGCAGACCGTGAGGATGAACATGTTACAGCAATAATGCTGCTTTGCCACAGAATAAACGAAGGGTGGAATGCTCCAGAGACATGTGCTTTGAGTTACTTATTTTGAAATCTTGACATCTTCATACTGACTTTGATGCCCTTAGGCTGAGCCAGAGGGCAAGGCAAATCTTTGAGAGCATCTCTTGTCTTATACAGCTTTACCTTACCTCTACCATCTCTTTCCTTCAAGGGACCATGTTGTTACTTGACATTCAATTAGTGTAAAGGCCATAGTTCAAAACTCCCAGGATGGAACAAGTAATCTAGTCCAGAAGGGAATTAAAACCTCTGACCTCAGACTTAGAAACAATAGTGTCCTTGGGCCATCTGAGCGAACTTCAAGTTGTTTCAGCTGGTGAGCATGCTGAACAGTGAAGGGGACCCTTGACAGAAGACTACAAAGTTGCAGCCTGCAGACCTGTTCCTGTTCAGTATCTTTCTCGTTGAGAAGAATCAACAACTATTAATTGGGCACCTGAGTAACAAGGCAGAGTAGTAGGTTAATAAATTCAGGCCACTCAGAACACTGTCTAGACGAGAAACCAGTATCACTCTGAAGGAGTCACATATTGACAATTTCTGGAAGGTAACAAAAGTGGCAAAATATTCTGAGAAAATATCCACTGACTTTTAATCCTGTTTTCTTGCCAACATATATTCTTTTATAATAGAAAATACAGATCAAGTGAGAAGAAACTCTAGGAGGTTATTTTAAGCAGCATGACTACTCGGAAGATGAAGCTACTTCCAAGCTCACATATAGCTTAATTCATTTTTCAGTTTCTGTCTTTGACCAAATTAAAATGGCAATTTTAATCAGCACATCAGATTTCCAGCCTTAGGTTAAGGGGCTCCCACACAGCAAAGGACAAGCTCCTCTCTTTTGACTATGCCAGATCTTTGTTGGGACACAAAAAAGGGAGAAAAGTCCTCTTTAGGATATTTATCATTTATTTTAGAAAACACAGACCTACAGGTTACTTACGAATGTGTTCATTAGATTCTGCTGAACTTTTAATGTGCAGTATACTTGCCAAGTACCGTGTCTTATTACCAAGGTGCACTTATGTTTCTGTAATGCATATTTATAATAGTTATTCCAGAAATGGATTTATTTTTCTTTGATAGATTTGAAAAAACACCAGTGCTCATATTTATAGCTGCTTCATAATTTTAATGTTATAGTTTTAGTTTTCAAAAGGCTCTTACTCATCTTGAACAAAACCCCCTCCAGGCTATGGCCCACTGCCCACAGATGTGTTGGAGCACTGGCATCTCAGTCAGTTCCAGGCATCATCCCCCCCAACCATAGGTGAGCCCCTCATAGTTGAGCTGCAGTGTTTTAATTTTACGCTTTTAAAACATAGCCCTTTGCCAAGTGTTAGTCTTAAGAAAATAATTTTCTGATAGGTACATCATAGCATATTCTAAATCACACCTTTTTTTTTTTTTTAACTGAAGTTGAGTGGCATTAATTTTTTTTTCAAAGATTTCAAATGATATTGAAGTACTGTTCATCATATCTAAATGCTTTGCCAAAATTAAATTTATTGAGAGAATGATAGGTGAACTTCTGGCACAAAAATGGCTAGCTTTATGTAATACTAGACAGTGGCCATTTAAGGGGACTTTTGGGGACCTGTTCAAGATATAGGATCATGAACATACCCTCAAACCATTTGAAATTGACTACCTGGGACTAGTCCCCATAACTGTTAGTGTATTGAAGTTCAGCCTAGATAGTATCACCCTGTTCTGCCTGGTGAACAGGAACTGGAAAAGGAGAAAGGAGCAAAAAGGCTATTACAAGGTTATTTCTATTATCTGAATTTAACATTCTATGCAACTATAATTTTAAGTGACCAGAATTTTAACTATGGTTTAACAGCCTAGCTCACATACACACCATTTTCACACAGTGCTTTAAGAGAAATCTTAATATTTTTCTTTAAAAATTACAGTAGGCTGGGCATGGTGACGCATGCCTGTACGGGACAACCTAGCAACCTAGGAAGCCGTGGTGGGGACCACTGATCACGGTTCGAGTTCCGCTCGGGGCAACATAGTGAGACCTAGTTCTAAAAAAATAGTTGGGTGTGGTGGTGAGCGCCTTTAATCCCAGTTACCTGGGAAGCTGAGGCTGGGGATTGCTTGAATTTGTGGTACCCTGGGCAATGTGAGCGTGCGGTTCCACGGGTAAAAACAGTGAGACCTAGTCTCCAAAAAAATAAATAAATAAATAAAAACTACAGTATTTTTTTGAAATTGTATCTATATGAAAATTAAAAATTTTTCCCAAGCCCAAAATGCAAGGAAACATCTTAGTTGACTGACAATGGCAGATACTACTTGTCTACTTTATTCAAATCAATTAGTTTATTCCTGTGGTAGTTGTATTTTTATTCAAAATTATTTTGATAAGAGGAGAGTAGTTTTACTGAGTACACCTTATTCTTGGACTTGTAAGAATCTGGAACACCTTGGTTGTCTTTTGAGTCTTGACAAAAAAGTTGAGTATCAAAGTAGAAAGCACTACACATATGGCAGTTTTGTTCTCGAACAAAATTTAGTTTCTCATGGGTGATTTTCTACATGTGTTTCCATACCAAAGGGAGCCTGATTGTGGCAAAAAAAATTCCTTATTCAGCCAGTAGTGTACAGAACACATCTTTGATCTGATAAGATGAAGCCAACTTTTTGCCGGTTTGATGAGTGTAAACTAACATCAGCATCCAGTTTTCCAATGAAGAACGATGTAAGTTTGGCATTAAGTTTTCAGAGACAAACAGCAGCTCTGTCCCAAGCACCAGATCACTTCCTGAAGCCTAAGTTTGTTCGTTCTTGTCAAATACCACTTCCTTTTTAGTGCATTTCCAAGAAATCTGAACAAAGCCCTGGAGCAAGAGGAAGGAGATCCTGGATCTTGATGATCTTTTTAGCAAGAACAAATTATCTTAACGTTTTCTCATTTTTCTGCATTCTTTCTTTAATACTGTGCAGCTGGGTGTACTTGGGGATTATTTTATTGTTAAAACTAGACCCACATGGAAAAAACATTAAAATAAGCTAGCTGCCGTGATACCCACAAAGATGAAAGAACTTCTCTGATTTTAATATGCTGGGAGGGAAAAAGGGTGTTTGTTTTTTTTTTTTAATTTTTTTGAAACATACACATTTGGCTAGTCTAGAAGTTCACTGGGTGTTAAATCTACACCCCTTTCTCAGGAGGCGCATTTAAGCACTGAGCATGTTTGTTTCTTAGTGCTTTCCATGGACTCTGCACCATTTTCCAGGCTAGTGTCTCTAGCACTCATATTTTGGTTCTGGTAATTTACTTCCAAGAGGAAAATTACTAAGAAGTGTGTTTGATGGGTGCTGGCAAGCGGTGAGGCTCTAGACCTGGGCTGAAACAGTCTGCGTTCTTTTTTGAGGGGCGCGAGAGAGTGAGGAGCCCAGTCTTAATGCGTGCTCTTAAAAAAAAAAAAACTTTATCTTGCCATCTGTATTGATACATTTTTGGTCAGTGCATAGTCCCCTGCTGGGACAAAGAAAGAGCAACAGCAATCTAGGGCCAAAACCTTGCCACAAACTACTTCTAGCACCAGGTGAAATATGGCTGTAAAGACCTTTGAGATTTCTAGTGCCCTTCTTTACAGCAGACATATTATTTTTGAATTTGATTAGACTATAACATAGTTAATAGTGGAGATGAAATTTAGGTTTATGACTAAATATAAATGATCAAGCATGGAATAGAATAGTATCACTTTGTATGAACATTAAAAATTTTTAAAAGGACCACTGGTAGGCTCTCAGTGATATTTTTATTAGAAGATAAATTATTGACAGCATTCTATTATTGCAGATATTAAATCTGAAGACAAGCTTAAATTACATGGCTGCCTATTATACAAATTTGGATTTATATATAATTTCAACATGGGCTAAAACTGGGCAGCTCTAACTTTTTTTTGGGTAAACTTCTCAACATAACAAAGCATTTTATCCCACAGAAAGCAAAAATATTTTGAGTATTTCTATATAACTTTCTATCAGAGATATTTTTAGTAGCTAACTAATTCTGAGTCTTGGGACCAAGTTTTTATCAACTAGTACTTTGTCATTCCTCCTTTCCTCCCCACTACATTTTATCTCCATTAATATGAGTTGCAAGGCATATACTATACTACTATACCACTGTTTCCTCAGTGTTTCTAAGCTAAGAAAGTGGAAAATAAAGGATTCTGCTCACTGTCCTTCTTCAAGGGAGAGGAAATTCCAGAGATTTCTCTTGCTTAACCGACTACGCATATTTACTTCCTTCATTCTTAAACAAATTGTTTACAGCAGAGGAAATGCAATTTGTTCTCTCAAGGAGTGGGTGGACTTTATGTGGTCCTGTTCATCATTCTGCCTGGGCCACCAATTTCCTTTTTTCCCAGGTAACGTTTATTTTTTAAAAATTTTTTTTCAGGTGTCAAGATTTTATTCCTTTCTCCTTTGGAAAGAAAATAAAGAAGGGTCACAATGATAAGCACAGAGATGAACATAGAGCAAGAGAGTAGAAAAACATTTCACCTAGAGTTACTAGGAGTTTAGATTTGCAAATGAGAGAAACTGTGTTCAGGATTCCTTACAGCTTCATGCTGTAAGGAATCATTGATTCAAAAAGGTCTGTTTCTATCAAGTCCTAGAAGTGACAAAATTAATCAGTGGTGCTTGAATCTAGAGCAGTGTTGATTTGACCATGATGAGTGACTAAGGAAAGATCTGAGGAACTTTTCATAGAATCGGAATTGTTCTGTACTTTGATAGGAAATGGTTACTTGAGAGTTGGTATTCCAGTTGGATGTTATCTTTATATTTGCCAACCACTGATCAGTGGTTATAAGGACTGTGGCAGAGGAGAGATGAGAAATGGAACACATGATTTTCCTGTGGTAGATCCTGCTGTATACTGCTATAATGTTGGATACATGTCCTTCTCTATCAAAACTCAGACAATGTGCAACAGTGAGGGAACACTTATGTGATGCAAGAACTTAATATATGATGTCAATGTTGTTACATCACTTGTAACAAGTGAAACACAACAAGAGATGAGGTTCCTGATAGTGGCAAAGACTGCATGTGGGGGGTAATGCAGGAACATATATTTAATACTCAGTTTTACTGTGACCCTAAATTTTTTAATTTTTTAAAAAATTTGCATATATATGTGTATTTATATTTATATTGCATTATTGTGTACCTTGGGGCTTTCCCACTTCCCTAATACCTGTTAACCATCCTACTCTTTTGTGTCCTTCACCTCCCCTGCCTCCTTCCCCGTCCTCTTCTCTTGTTCCCTTGTTCAGTCCCATTGGTTGTTTTTATTCTTTTCAAGGTAAGGTTTATATATAGTGTGATGCACAGATCCTAATGTATAAAATTCAATGGATCTGATAAATTAAACTTGTGTAACCAACATTCAATCAAGACAAGGAACATGGCCATCATTCCAGAAAGTTCTCTTGTGTATGCCCCTTCCTCCTACACCCAGATTCAACCATTCTTCTGATTTCTATTATTACAAATCAGGTTGCCAGTACTTGAATTTCACATGTGCTCTTGTGTTTTGTTTGGCTTATTTTGCATGATGCTCTGAAAGTCATCCTTTTTTTTTTTTTTTGGCTAAGCTACTGCTAATAAAGCTGCTCTGTAAATCCATATACCTGTTGTCTCTTGCAGACAAGTTTTCATTCCTTTTAAGTAAATACCTAGAGGGGAATTGCCAGGTGAACATCACTTTGGATTTGGAGCCCCGAAGATACCTTATGACCTCTGTAGGCCTTGCCCTCTTCAGCTGGGAGGAGGAATCACAGCTTATGCCATTTCCTCTCACAGCAGTTTGGGGGCGTTCTCAGTTCTTCACAGGATGTTTCTGAGAAGCTGTAGTCAAAACACACCTGATCCTGAAGACCTTCAGATGCCCTTCACATGGCCCTATGATGTTAATTACCTCATCAGTGAGATGTTCAGTTTTTCCACATCTTACAGGGCATCAAAAATATAAAAGGATCTCAAAGTCGGTGAACAAAGCCTCCCTGCTCCCAACTGTGATAGTGGTTAGGACTATGTGGGCTCACCCTTCAACAAAGAGGGGAAAGCAGTTACTAGTGAGTATAGTCATCTGTCATGTATTGTTTACGGGCATTTCCATCAAAAACAGACTTCATATACAAAGGTAGTTCCAAGAAGCTAGACAAGTAGCCTACATCATCCAGGTATTTGTAATTACACTTCATGACATTTATGCAATGAACAGAGAGCCCAACATCATGAACTTTTAAAGTTCATGAGCCCTGAACATTAGGTAGCCCTGACATTAACTGCTACTGATTTTTTTTCTTTCTTTTTTTTGAGACTAGGTCTCACTATTTTTGCCCATGGAACCACAGACTCTTGTTGTCCGAGGTACCACAGACTCAAGCGATCCACAGCCTCAGCTTCCCAGGTAGCTGGGATGACAGGTGCACGCCACCACGCCCAGCTATTTTTTTTGGAACTAGGTCTCGCTATGGGCCCCAGGCGGGACTCGAACCGCGATCCCTAGCCCCGGCCGCTTCATAGGCTGAAGCTTACAAGCACGAGCCACCGTGCCCAGCTACATCGCCATTTTTACCACTGGAGGCTAATGGCTCCTCAAAACATTGGGCATATTCACTAGAGCAGGGTGTCCTGAGAGCAGAGAGGGACTTCTCAAGCTGATGTCTTTCTGAAACTTAGAATCCTTACAGCAGAACGATGATTTGAATACAGATCCCTCTGATGCTAAAGACTCTCACCACTCAACCTCTAATCTTCCCAAATTTTGGAAGATGACCCAGAAAAGTTCAGATTTATGTTATATCTTTTGTCAACATATCCAGATCAGGTTACTGTTCCCTAAGCTGACATTCCATAATGGTCATGGGCTACAGAACTTTGCCACAAGCCAATTCTCACTGATCTCATATTCAAAATCCATTAGAATCTACACTTTACAAATCTAAGAAAGTTTACGGGTGTGACTATACAGCTTATAGTAGCATTGGAGCAGCACAGAGAATGGCCCATGTGCATTTGTCTTGTCTCGTTAGTCATCCATAATTTAGTCCATTTGTGCATATGTTCATTATGTGTCCGTCCAATGTGTATATAACCTGCTCCTACTAAAATACGTAAACTCTAATCCACAATGCCTTGTGTTTTGTTTGTATCCCTTATACAAACATCAAAGTAGATGCGTAATCAATTTTGTCAAATGAAAGATGTCCAATCCTGGCACTGTGGACTAAAGTGGTTATTCCACTGGAAGTTGGGCAAGTCATTTAAATGAATCTCAATTTCTTTTGCCTTAACTGTGATTAGTAATAATGGATATGAATGTTTCCTGGCCATTGAAAGTGGTATTAAAGATCTACACTCTTGTTATACATCACTATTGATTTCATTATTTTCTTCAAGTCAAAATAATGTTTTGTCTGGGAAAGTCACATGTGCTGTAGTTGTGAAACAGTAATCAAATATTTCTTTGTTGCTATCCTTTATTCTACTGACACTGTGAGAAGCAAGAGGAGTTTAAAAACAAGTAGCCATGTAAGAAGGTGGGCACAAGAAGGGGAATTAGCCTGAAGACTGAACCTTGATGCTCAGGAGTAGGATAAAGGTTTAATAAGTAAAAGCAATAAAGATGAAAGGAAAATGATTAGAAAAAAGCAGTATGTAAACAAACCTGCAAAGTACATGCCAGGGAGAGGTATGCTGGTGGCCCCGAACACATTATCAGTCGGACAATAGAGCAACATCTTTCCTTCTCCAGCTACAGGACAGCACAGTTATATTACAAGGAATATAGAAACCAAGGCTATTTTTAAACTAGAAAGATTGTAGAAAATGATTCTTAGGAATCATCTATATTCAATTCTTCAGGGCAGAATTGGTTAGAAATACCAAATCAGGAATGCCTAAGTAGGTCACACTATTTGGTCAGGTTGGAATAATTCATTTCTTTTTTCATTTCCACCGTTAGATAGGATTTCTCCTAGGTTATTCTTCTACTTCATCTCCTTCTTTTGGATGGGGCAGAAAGGGGTTTGGAATGTTAGTCGACATTACCCTTAGCTATATCATTCTCTGAGATTTTCTGCCTTTATTAAATATTTAAGTTTACTTTCTTTTCTAAAAATTAAGGCACAGGGGTAGGCGGGACGTTAACTTCAGCACCACTCAGAGATTCTTCATTCAAACAACAGTCTATATTCTGTAATATAAAAATTATCACAAAGTAATTTCCATCTTGAGAAAAAAATTAATACTTTACTCTTGGAAATTATTTGCTGTATATCCGTAACTCTTAAAAATTTCAAAATCCTTATAAATACAAATAGTTTATTGCCATAGCCAGAGAGGAATTTTAAGAATCTACTAGGAGACACATGAATAGGAAGTGAAATAATACAATGTAGAAAACTCAAATTAAGTTTTAATCATTTAATCTGTGACTTCATGGTTGTAATATGCAGCCTAAACAAAAACCCCCAAAATTGGTTTAATTACCTTGGGCGCCTTTCTCTGGTTTAATACTTGAATTTTTTCCCCTATGACCGGGCCAAAATATATATACAAATATTTTCCAGAAGAGACCATGCAATGCTATTATAACCAGAAATCCAGCCAACACTTTCCATGGCTTCTCCATTAAGACATAAGTGAGCATCTGTTCAGTCCCATTGGACTCATCTCTGGAGTTTAAGAAAATGGTCTACAGTAACCTTTCTCTAGGCAAGGTGGCATGGTGTGAACCCAAGCATAGAAATACTTGGTAGTGATAACTCGATGGTCATATGTGAGTGGTTTCTCAACTCTGGTTGTAGATTTTTAAAAGCTCTGGATGCTCAATCCCCATTCACTAACTGAATCAGAAATTAAGCAAATGCAGGCTTAAAAATTCTCCATGGTGATTTCAATCTTCAGATTGAGAGCCATGGTTTAGAGGGATTCAGAGGGCAAATATAGGGAGGGAAAATGAAATTAAGTTATAGGTTTATTTTGGGGGCATATAATACAAAATGAGGATCATAGTGCATATACAGTTCTACAATCTAATTTTTTCACTTAATAATAATGTGAAAACCTTGCATGTCATTCCACAGTGACATTGTTGGCTGCAAAGCAAACCATGTTTTTAAATGGTCATTATTTATTTATTGGTGATTGGTTTTTGCTTTAAGATTACTCAAAGTCACAATTAGGCCCATACACCCTTGAACTAAAAACTAAATAATAATAATAATAATAATAATAATAATAATAATAATAATAATAATGGCTAAATACTGAAAGAATAAAACAGCAGTCTAACCATAAAAAGTGGAGATAGTTTTGTCAATTTCACTGGTGTAAAAATTGTCAAATCCAGTCTACTTTTGTAGGCAAAATCATTTCAAAACCCATAGTTTTAATGGAACACACCATGCCCATCAGTTTACATGGTTCTGTAGTTGCTTTCTTACTATCACAGCAGATTTGACAGCTGAGCACGATATTCTATACCCGAAAAGCCTGAGGGATTTACTATCTGATCCTTTAGAAAATGTTTATTGATCTATGATTTAAACCATTCTAAGCCTCCCTTAAGTGAATAAAATCTTTGCATATACTTAAGGAAAACAACAACAACAACAACAAAAAAAAAACAAGGATAACAAATAAAAAAAATTGAGAAGATTCTCCTAGTGTCTAGAAATTACAAAATAAACCTTGATTCTAAGAATACCTAGGAAATCGTCATGAGTCTAGGATCAAGCTGAGCTCTAATTCAAGTCTAGTCAAGGCAGCATATTTTAAAAAGCATTTTATAAGTGAAGTTCCTACAAGTTGACTATTACTTCTGGGCCAGGAATGTATCATGAATATGGAACTCTGAAGAATGAATTTAAGAGGCAGAAACGTGGAATACTATTTATAACCTGGTAATGAAAGTGTCTGAAACCACATGAGATAGGAAAAATAAGTTGATCTCTCTAACTACAGGTAAAATAACATTTCAAACATTGGAAAACGTACACAATCAAAATTGCACAGGGTAGGGGTTTCGGAAACCATTTCCCCTGCAATTTTTTTGATGTTTACATGGAATGTTCCTCATGCAGCAAATAACTTACCAATGATTTTGACAGAGTGAAAACGATACATCTTTACCACAACATAAATTAATTCTCTCAGTGGGAAATTGCTAAAAGGCAAGGTGTCAGAAAGGTTTCTTTATGTCTGAAGGAAAGGAAATGATTCCATTTTTTCCACGCGTTCTTACATGAAAAATAATAAACTCTCACTTTTAAACTGACTTTATTTTCATTCGGTTCTATGGTATCCATTACTAATTGGGGCAGTCATAGTTATCTGGCATTGACCATGAGTCTGTCCATATTTAGACAGATATAAAACACACCCAAGCATAAAACTGCCCCCATAATTCACAGTATACATGCATAAATAGTCATAGAAATCCCCAGAAGAGAGGACCACAGAATAACTACATTCTCATGGTATTCCTTAGATTTACAAGGTAAATATAACACAAAGATCCTGGAGAGTAAATCTTCACAGAGTTAAGTACAAGGGGAAACATGGTGACCTCCTTACAGAAATGAAGAAAAGACCAACCATGTGAATCAATTACCATCTACAGAGGAAGGGCCTTGATTCTGTTCCTGAAGCAACTAGTTGAAATCTCAAGCCCAGAGAATAAACATTTGTTGAAGGCTGGTTGCATATTTCTGCTATCACACTGAACTCTTGAACAAAAATATATATATTGGGCATGAATAGTGATTTGTGATGGAAGGATTTTTGGTAGTCTGATCTATCTGCCTCCCTTGCCCATTCTGTCTGGGAAATGTCCAATCCAGACTCATCACAGGGGGTCTTGTGGAGCAGCCCTGCCTCCTGAGGTGCCCCTTGAGTTGAGATGCGCCTTGAATGAGAGGTTCCATAATCAGAGCAAGTAAGTTTGGGGAGACTTACTAAACCTTACCTTGCAGAATAACAATATATATTTAAGCCTTACATTAAAGAACCCAGTTTAACTTTGTTACACTCATCATTTCCCAAACTTATTAGGGAATTCCTTTTACTGTTTAGTGAAAATAATATTCTAATACACACTTTGAGAAATTCTACTGCAGTCACCTCCTATGATGAGATGGATGAAAGAAAAACATATACACTGTCAGAAAAAATACTTTTACCCCAGGTCAAGGAAGCAATGCCATGACAATGATGGTGTGATTCTAAGTGACTTCCATTTAGTTTTAAAAATCAATCAGAATCTTTAATAAGATACAGTGCACTGATCCCTGCTGTCCTGGGTCCCACTCAGTGAATACCATGCCAATTTGCTCTCAGGATCTAGGACCCAGCAGGCTCCCAACTCTCAGTATTTGCAGAATGCTATCCCCTGGCATCTGGGAGTATTGAGCTCCTTTCTCTCTTGACTCCCACTCATCTTTTGGGCAAGACATCTCTGACTGGTTAAAACTTCACTCTGGATGTTCTCATGTCACTGAATGCTATGTTGCACTTGGCATGGTTACAATGCTCTATTTATCTGACTAATGCCTGTCCATAATCCTACAGGGAGAAGAGAAATATATTCCATGCTTCTCTCAGATGTAAATGAGAGAAGGGAGCTTTGTAGTCTCTGCACCCACTACTGCCCATGGAGGAGCAGTGACTGAAAGGGCTTCTGAACTGCCAGAAGGGACTGTGCCTACTCAGTTGGGATCCAGAATGCCCTTGAGTTTGTGCCCACTAATTTATGAAATAAGCTGCAGATTGGAAAAGATGTTAAATTTAGGAAAGATACACTAAGAAGCCCAGTTGTTACAGATCTGGGTGCTACTGTGCAGTCTAATTAAAATTAGATTTTAATCTAGGCCTCGGACTCCTGTTTTATTTTTCACTTGCTTTCAAGGCAACACCTCCCACCAGGCCTATGTGGCTTCATGACAAGGGCGAGGTCTCTTATTGCAGTTCTGTGCCTGGCACACAGGAGGCACACTAAATGTTTATTTTAAGAATCATTTTATTATGGGAAAACTTAAAAATAAGCAAAAACAGAGAGAACAGGATCACCATGTACTCATTTATCAGCTCCTCCAGTAGTAAACACATGATACTCTTGTTTCATTCCCTCCTCCCACTGAAGCAAATACAAGAGAGTGCACACTCCACTCATACAAATACACAGTAGAGGTTGGACAAATATTTATCAAACAATTATCACAAGCATATTACTACTAATAAAAATATTTCTTTAATAACAGGTAAATGAATCAACAAGCTCTACAGAGATGGAGTTGAATTGCCATCTGTCCCTGGGTCCTCTCCTATCTCCAGTGCACATGCATATGGGTGCATGCATACACACACACACACACACACACACACACACACACAGCCCCCACCTTAGGGTGGTAGAGCCAAGTCACTCACCTGTTGGAGTGCTGCTGCGGAATGAAGAGGAGGGGGTGATGGGTGGGGTCACGGGGGGAGTAAGGCTTCCACTGCTGTGGCGTGGTGGAGTGGACACATTCCCACGAGTCACTGAGCTGGACAGGGTCAGCGAGAGCTTTGGCTGAATCTTCTTCTTTAGTGTCTCCTGCTCTCGGCGGGCAGCATCTGTCATGAATCTGTAGCAACAAAGGAAAGTAAGCACAAGAGCTATCTCTAGAGCATGGGGACTTAACACAGGATTTGACCTTGGCAAAGAGACTTGTTCATAGGTCACTTCCAAGCTCAAACTCATATCAGTTTCCTCCATGATAAAATTATATATTAAGTTTGTTGTTTTGAGGTTTCTCAAAGTCCATTTCTTACCTCAGTTTCCTCCTTGCTGGGAAAATTGTATAGACAGAAAGTATCAGTGTCCACTGCAGAGCCTTCAGTTTTAAGATTGCCCCTCTTTTGGAAGGTCCTCTCTTTCAGTACCTCAGGAAGTCCACTCATGCTCAAAGATGCCTAACCTTGCCAGGTAGAGAGCGATCCCTCTCTGTAAGATAGTAATATTTATTTTTCCTACTTTCTCACTGGCACTAATGAAAACTCTGATTCTTCTCTGTATTTACTCTGGATTTTTATATTGTTATTTTGGATTGTAACATTTTCTTGACTGAGTGAAGGTCTTGTCTCCCTAGCAGAATGGAAAGTCTCCCTAAGTGCTACTAACATACTGACAAGCCCATCTCAGCAAACAATTAGAGAATGTCTGAATAAACCTGACCAGAAGAAAAGGATGGGAGAGAGGTATACATGGAGAAAGATCATGACTAAAGATCTATTTATGCTGTGATTTATTACTCACTCAGGGGAAAATGATTTTTCCTAAAAAAGAAAATTAAAAAAATTTTTCCTGATAGCTTAATTTTGGAAATTTCACTTATTTTTCAACAGTTCTAATGTTACTGTATAAATCTAACATTTTCTTACTGTGTAAATCTAACACTTTTTACTGTGTAAATCTAACATTTCTTAAGTCCATGTAAAATGAGATTCGAAACTATAAAATGACACTTTTTTTTTTAAGTACAAAGAACTTTTGATAATATTGATAAGAAGAATTGGTCAGCTGCACTTTTGAAAACTGTGATGGAAATCTTAGTGTACAGAGTCTGAAAGTGTTCAAGCACTAAAACAGATGCCTGTGAAGCTCCCTACCCCGTTAGGCCAAAAAAATAATAATATTCCTGTACCCCTCGAGTTCTCTCAATTGTGTTTTGACTGTTTTAATACAATTCATCATAAAAGGATTCCATTGTACTTAAACATGGTATTTTACTCAAGTCATTTCACAAGCTGCTTATAAAATTCCTCAGTATTTATCTTCATTACACTATGAAATTCTGGAGGCCAACAGATTGTTCTAATGCCTGCTAGTATCTAAAGAGTCGATTAAACACCCAATGAAACAATATCACAATATTATTAGAGTGACTTGATGATCTTTTATACTTGGAACATGGATGACACATTTCTCAAATGGCTTCTGCAATACAATCTAGATCTATAAAGTGAACTGTTTATATCAAATTGAACTGTAACAAAGTTTTATGCTTTGCCTTGAGCTCTTAGGTTTTGTGCTAGAAGAGGTGATTTACAAAGAAGAAAAGAAAAAAGAAACAGAATTGTTTGCATTCTATAGCCAGGTACTCATTTACTTTTACTTTTAGAAGGTTGTACTGTACTTAAAACAGCTTTTTCCTCTCCTATAAACCTTTCCTTAAAATATAGACTGTCAGAGAAAAGCAAGGAAGCAGAACTTTTTATTATTCTAAACAGAACTGCTACATGGCACAGTGCCGAGCTTCTTGAATTGGTGTATGCAGTGTGAACAAAGCCAAAGGACAAACATTGCTTCTTCCAGGAAGACCAGTTGTTCTCAATGTAGGTAATTCAAACCAATGTTTTTAATAGCAAAATCAAAAGATATGCTTTGTAGCAGAATAAATACATTTACATCTTGCATTTTAATTTAAGACCTTAGAATCTGGAGTTAGACAAGTGAGGGTTAAAATTCTGTTATGTTATTTATCAAGTGACTGGAGGCAAAATGGTAAAACTAAATCTCATTCTATTCTTGGTAAACTGGGTCTAATAATTGTAGGTAGAGTGCTAACATACATCTTTTGCTTTTCTGCTGAGAATTTGATCTTCAATTAAAAACAACTCTAAATGACCCCAGTGACACGCACCTCCCCCACCTGAGTTTGATCAGCTATAGAGAGCAATCCTTTTTTGGCTTCTATCTGCTAAGTGCTTTCTAGAAGTCAGAATGAGGTACCATGTCAAAAACATTAAACATGAAACTCATAAAGCACCTTTACCAACCTTTCTCTCCCTCTGCCTTCCCTCTTTCTCTTTGGGATTAGTGACTATGAACTTGGCAGCTACATCCATAAATCATGGCAACCTAGTTATACCAACAACCTAGCTGCACAATTTTTATTCCCAGTGACAACACACACATGCATGGGCATACAAACCTCTGGGAACACTGGTTAAAAAGTTACAAACACTGGTTAAAAAAGTCCTACTACCCACTGTCCCTTTTAATGTTGGACCATCTCTTTTCTCTTTCACTTATTAACCAGCACTTTACCTCTTGCTGAAACTTACTAAAACCTAAAGTTTTAAAGCAATGTCCCATTAATACAGCTGTTTGTCAAAAGACAGGCAGATTCCCAATGGCAAGGACTTGTTTGGAGAGACACACTAGCAGAACACCTGATGAGGCAGAGAAAAGGCCACAATGTAGGCAAGAACTAAGAACTTGAGCAACCAGATGAAACCGTTTCCCACCTTCAGAGGTGGCTGCATTCTTTATAACCTTGAAAGACCAGTCTATAGCTTTTCATCATCAGGATTATAAATGCTCCATAGTCACACAACTCTGTGGTCTAATAAGCTTTTTCTCAGTGGATTTTGACTTGACACCATCTTTTCTGAAGCCCTCACAGGCAGGAAGAAATCAGGGTAAGTCAAATCACCCAGTCCAGGCCCCCTCGTCGTTTTCACATAACTGGGCCATGGTGTGATGGCTGCTCACTGTATGCTAGTGGCAGACCCCAGTTAATTCTGGGACTGACTCCAGCACACCCTTGGCCATGCTGAAGTTTCTGGGAAATGCAAAGGGAACTCCCTGGTGCATCTATGTTGGAAATGGGGTAGCTATTAGAGAGGGCCTCAAGCTTTCCATGGCTGCAGGCCGTGCTGTGTGGGACTTTCTGGCTCATGGTGGGTCCTGATACGTAGCCCTCTGGACTGTGATGTGGGGAAGGCGCCCCAATTCCTTTCAGTTTTGCAATGGGAATGCTCTAGTCTTAGTATGTTAGGATGGGCTCAAGTTGGTCTGTGAGAGCTATTAAATTTTCAGGGATTTTTATATGCCAATATTGATAGCCTCTATTAAAAATTAAATGATGTAAACTTACAATGAAATCAAGTTTAAAGCAGAGGTAATAATACCCCAGGATGATCTGTTCTTGATGACTTCACTCCATTTATCATGATCTATTATCAAGGTTATTTATGTTATAATCGCATCTGCTTGGTGGATTTACTATGTAATGGTGCGCACTGTATGTCTCTCCCCAACTGTGTACAGTGAAGTCACAGTGGTAGCAGGAAATTGGCCATGATGGGAGACTCACACCATAGATACTGACAAATCCTACAAACCAGGAATTTTTCCTTTGCCAAGAGCGAATTGCTAATCGTTTAGCAGAACACTTTGTAGTCATTACATTTTTTAATGTGGAGAGAAGCATATGGCTAGGCTCCTTCCCTAATCACGAAGTAAATGACTAATGGAGGGGATGAAGAAGGGCAAAAAATGGCTTCTTTTCCTTCTAAGAATTATAGAAATAATATATCTCATTAAAGAACACTTATGGAAAATGTATAGATTTGTATTTTTTAAATGTTTACGTACATTAAAAAAACTGATGGAATATTTACAAATGTGTGTATATATTTACAGCTACAGTTTAAAGAAAAATAAAAGATGACAATCTGTGTACTAATCACTTGGCTTTTGAAAAAATAAAAAACACTACCAGCACTTTTGAAGTTTCCTCCATGAAAATGTTTTCCTTCTCTAAGAAAAATATTATCTAGACACAACTGTGGTTTTTTTTCAGAGAACTTTCCTTCTAGTATTGCGCTTTCTAACAGAGAAAACTGAATTTCTCTTAAAGAGAAAGAATAGTACCAAGGGCTCATTTGATGTTGACTAACTGGCTGGAAATCTGCAGTCAGGCAAAGTTATGTTTTCATTTTGAAACTAGAACTGCCTTAAGATTAATTTTAACTTTCCTACAAATCAGAAATACCTAAGTTACTTTAATTTAATATGGTCATTTATAGTAATATTTGTTATAGTAATATTTGGGGAAGTACATATTCCTTAAGTAAATTTTCAAGACTCCATTATAAATCTTTTAAATCCTTAGACCACAATGTTCATTTAGTCTGACATGTTGATTGTGGAAACATGAATATAACACCACAGGGGGAAATGTCAAACTGCTGGTCCAGGGAGACCTGTTTCAACCACAAACTCAGGAAATTTACAGAATTCACTGGAACCTGGGCAAAGAACCCAGTGCCACCTTGCTCTCTGGCCAAACACCCAAACCTAAGTATCCTGCTGGAGAAAACCACTTTGCTTTCACCAACTCTGGAGAACCCTGCAACAGAAATGATCACTCAAAATTTGAGTCTCTCTTAGAAATCTTGAGAAGAATCCAAACCGTGAGATACGTGGTATGGTTTGTTATTAGAAGACTCTGGAGAGGGTGTGTGGCTCAGAGGTCTGAGCTGTGTGTCAGGAGGATTGCTCTGGGGGGGAGGAAGTGGATGGTTTCCGAAGTTCCAACACTCCGTTCTGGTCCTAATTTTCCTATTTAACACTGAGGAGTTTGAGGTTTTTAGATATATGGGCTCTACCACCCTTACGGTCCTTTCTGGCTCCAACAGCCAGTAATTCGAGTGATTGTAGTGCACAGTGTTTTTCAAATTCTTTTTGACCCTTTATAGGGAATGTATCTCACAACGGGAGATGGTATGCTATTGGCCATTTTGATTTCTCCCAAGCTCTGAAAACTGGAAAAATTTAAAATTTGTTTGTTGCAAAACTTTGTGAGACAAATTCTGACGAACAGCTGGAAGGCTTCTACACAGTTTACTGCATTTGGTATGAATATTCATATGCTTCCCTGTACAACGATGAATGTGTTTGATTATAAGGGCCTGTTGGGATTGGTATATAATTTGCAATTATTGGTATATAATTATATGAATTATATAATTGGTATATAATTTGGTATATAGTTTAGAAAAACTATCAATTATGATACATATCTGCCACAGGAATAATTTTTATGCAAATATTTGAAACAAAAATTCCATGAAAGAATCCTACATATCATGTGCCCTCCTGATAGTTTTCTATCATTTTTCATTTGAACAAAACAATCTGATCATATTTCTCCAAAGAGAACGTACAGATGATCAAAAAGCATATGAAAATGACATGCATCTTTTTTTTTTTATAATTAGAGAAACACAAGTCAAAATCACAATGAGCTATCACCTCACACCTGTGAGAAAGTGATTATCAAAAGAGAGAGATTGAAAGTGTTCAAGAGGTTGTGGAGAGAAGGGAACACCTATACATACACAGAGGCACATACACCATCACGTGGCAATGGCAGTGCAAACATGCTATGGAAAGCAGGATGAATATTCCTCAAAATCAAGTTTCCACATGATCTAGTGATCATATTTCTGGGCATTTACTAGAAGAATACAAAAACATTAATTTGAAGAGATACATGCACCCCTGTACCCACTACAGCACACACTAGTCACAGTAGTCAAGAACTGGAAACAAGTTTAGTACCCCTCGACAGAAAAGTGAATAAAGATGTGGTGTGTACACACACATACACACACACACAGAGGTATACTATTCACTTACATATAAAAAAGATGAAATCCTGCTGTGTAACAATATGGATGGACCTAGAAGGTATTATGCTCAGTGAAATAAGTTAACCAGAGGAAGACAAAGACCACACACTTTCACTCATATGTAGTATGACTATGTAGCAAACAGACAAAAGAACTATTACACAAAAATAAACTATGATACAAATTAGTGGTTCTCAGAAGGAAAGGTAGAGGGCCTAGTAATATTGATAAAAGGGGTCAATTAGTGAAGAATAAAATTGGACTTCAGTGCTAAATATATGTAGTATATATACACACAGATGTTTTTATACAATGATGTATAGCTGAAATCTACACAATACTATAAACCAACATACTTTAATTTAAAAAATGTTAACATTCTAGTCATTACTACTACACAGATTTCTTGATCTATTGACAGGTCATGGTATGCAGTTTGAAAATATTAGTGTAACAGTTAAGAGGGTGGACTTTGGTGGTAGACTGTTTAGATTCTAATCTCTGCTCTATGTATTCTAGCTATGGGACTTTCAGCTAGTTACCAAACCAAACCTCAGTTTTCTCAACTGTAAATGATGATAATAAAAGAGCCTATCTATCAGAGTTCTGAAGATGTAGTGAGCTAATATGTGTAGAGTACATCCTAAATGGGGAAAAACTAAAATCATTCCAGTTGAGATCTGGAACCAGGCAAGGATGCCCACTCTCCCCACTACTCTTTAACATTGTACTGGAAGTTCTAGCTAGGGTGATAAGGCAAGAGAAAGATATAAAAGGGATACAAATAGGTAAAGAGGAACTGAAGCTATCATTATATGCTGATGACATGATTCTCTATATAGAAAACCCCAAAAAATCCACAGAAAGATTGCTTGAAATAATGAACCAGTTCAGTAAGGTAGCTGGATACAAAATCAACACAAAGAAGTCAGTGGCTTTCCTATATGCAAAAAGACAAATAGAAGAAGAAATCAGAAAAACCATCCCATTTACCATCGCACCAAAAAAAAATTAAATACGTGAGAATAAACCTAACAAAAAATGTGAAAGAATTATACAAAGAAAATTTTAGAACGCTCCTAAAAGAGATAGAAGACATAAGGAAATGGAAAGACATTTCCTGTTCTTGGATTGGAGAGAATTAATATTATCAAAATGACCATCCTACCAAATCCCAATAAAAATCCCAATGACATTTTTTAAAGAGATAGAACAAAAATTACTGAAATTAATATGGAATAACAAAAGACCCCAAATATCAAAAAAGCCTCCTTGACTAGAAAAAAAGAGAATGAAGGTATTACAATTCCAAACCTTAAACTATACTACAAAGCCATAATAATTAAAACAGCATGGTATTGGTACAAAAATAGACAGTCAGACCAATGGAACAGAATTGAGTGCCCTGAAATAAAACCACACATATATAGTCAACTAATCTTTGACAAAGGAGTGAAAAACATACCTTGGAACAAGGATAGCCTCTTCAATAAATGGTGCTGGGAAAATTGGACTAAGACATGCAAAAAAATGGACCAAGACAACTCCCTTATTCTATGTACTAAAATCAACTCAAAATGGATAAGAGACTTAGAGGTTAGACCTGAAACTATAGCATACATAGAAGAAAACTTGGGCAAAACTCTCCATGAATTACAATTCAGAAATCCCTTTCTCGAAACATCTACAGATGGCAAAAAAAAATGAAGGAAAACATAAACAGATGGGACTACATCAAACTAAAAAGCTTCTGTACAGCAAAAGACACAACAGAAAAAACAAAAAGAAACCCAACTGAATGGGGAAAACCTTTTGCCCTTCACAAGAGTGATAAGGATTTAATAACAAAGATTCACAAGGAACTCACACAACTAAACAAAAGCAAAACAAGAAGCCAAATCAAAAAATGGGAAGAATAACTTAAAGACACTTCTCCAAAGAGGAAATACAAATGGTCAACAGGCACATGAAAAATTGTTCAACGTCACTAGCAATAAGGGAAATGCAAATCAGAACCACAATGAGATACTACCTTACACCATTAAGAATGGCCCACATCCAAAGAACGGGCAACAAGAATTGCTGGCGAGGATTTGGAGAGAAAGGAACACTAATACACTTCTGGTGGGAATGTAAAGAAGTCCAACCACTATGGAAAGCTGTGTGGAGGACCCTCAAGTTAATGAAAATGGAACTACCATTTGACCCAGCAATTGCTCTCTTGGGAATCCACCCAAAAGAGACCTTAATGTGGGTACAAAGGGACACCTGTGCTTGGATGTTTACTGCAGCACAATTTATAATTGCAAGGACATGCAAGCAACCTAAATGCCCCAAAACAGATGACTGGATGAAAAAGATGTGGTATATATACACAATGGAATATTACTCATCAATTAAAAATGACAAATTTGATGATTTTATAACATGGATGTACTTAGAAGAAATCATATTAGCAGAAACAAGTCAAAAAGAAAAAGAAACCAAATGGCTTCACTAATATATGGGATATAGTGAAAAAATAAACAAAAGCCTTGAGGAAAAATTAAAACAAACTAAGTATCAAACTGAAGCACACAACTTTGAGCAGGAGGGAAAGGGGTGGAATGGAGAGCAGGTTAGGGGGGTAAATCCCTAGGATCACAATGTTGTGAAATTTATATATAAATAAATTTATATATAAATTTATATTTATATATAAATAAAATAAATTTATATGTAAATTTATATTTATATATAAATAAAATAAATTTATATGTAAATTTATATATAAAAATATATATAAATATTTATATATAAATATGTGTAGAGTACTTTCTTGAAACAGGATATGGCACTCTGTTTTTAAGAAGTGTCAATTGCTGGTTCATAGTGGATGTGAACAACATTTGTCGGGCAATTCTTGGAAACTTTTCATCTCTGACACCTATGTTAGTAATGTGGTCACTACTGAATAGACTCACTGAGTTTTGGGATAAGTACCACCATCATGAGTTCTGTAATTTCTGAAAATAAAGAGTGGCCTTTACTGAGTTTGCTGGCATTTACTCAACTATTGCTGAAATCATGGTAAACTCAAGCAGGTAGGGTAGCTGAATACCAACAGAAGGTTCTTCCCCTTAGGTACAAATGTTGGGGGTCACCTATAAACCCAGAAACACTTCCCCTCCTTTGCTTATCCAGCTTGATTTCTTGAGAAGTGTCACCTTATAGAAGGCCTTCCAGCAGAAAGGCCACTGGAGGTGGGTTACTCAGCCACCAACTGGAAAGGTATTGTTCTATGCAATCGGAGGTTGCTCTTAATGGAGAATCCTCAAGTTACACAGCTCTGATGTGGGTCACAACCAGATGCTCCGTGCAAAACACCACATCCAGTTACCTCATTTGAAGTACAAAAGCTTTGTTCTGCCTTTTCAATGGCCCTTTGGGGATTACCATTTTTCAGTGAAACAAGTTTGTGAAACCCAGAAAGTCTTTGAGGAAGGCTGCTGGGAATTGGCAAATGGACCACGAGATTTCAAACATGCTCATATCTGTAACTTGGGCTCCAGACAATAGGCGTTCTGAGGTGGCATGGATACACCATCTTTCCTGTGGAGAGTCCAACTCTCCTTAGGCAGTTTTCTCTTCTCTGACTATTCTGACTACATGGAATCTAGGACAGTGTGGACAGTCAGCAAGGAAGCAAAAACAACATTCAGGATATTCAAGTAGAGCCGTGGGAAGTGCCCTGGGAGTGATGGGTGCATTTCAGTCGGAATCACATGTGGCCCACATGTCAAAGGATCTGGCTGTTCAAGGTCTCCATGTAACGATGGCTTTCAGAATGCACATCTGTTAATAAATCCATGGTGTGGGTCTTCTCATTTTAGCAAAGCCATAGTGAAATCGAAGGAGTATTTGATTTAAAAACAGCTGGCCAGTGAAACATGACCTGCTGGCAGCATGGGGATTAAGCGCTTGTCTGTGCCCCTTCATTAAAAGGACCTTTTCTGCTGATCTGGGAACTTAATAAATAAATGCTCTTTTTAGTAGACAAAGGAAAATTTGGATTCCCCAATAACACTAATTTTAGGAAGTTTCTAATCTCATTCTGGAGCTGAGCTATTTTTGACTTCACAGTCTGAGACCTATAGGGTGAATTTTGAAGCTTCATAAAAATTTTTGCAGTGTCACCAAAACTCTGAGCCTCTCAACATGCTGCTATTAAAATTTTAGTGCAAAATAATAAAACTAAAAGTAGCATCAGGAACCGCCCCAACTGATTAGATCAGCTTGGCACTTAACTTGTGAAGTTTTGTGCACAATTTTCATCTGATATTCAGATGGGGTGTGGTATAATTTGTGAAGCACATAGCCAATGAAATAGGTTTTGTTCTTGGGGACCAAATCCAAACTGACAGCTTTATTGCATAAGTGAGAATTTCTTCCTGACGCCTTTCTAGGACTATGTTTTCTCTGACACATGCATGAGGAAATATGCCCTGGACTTTGAGAATTTCTGGACTAATCTGCACAAAATAAATTAACAATAGGGCAAACCAAATGTATGGCAGATTCTGTAGCTAATTTTGTTTACAGATGCTCTTATTTTGGGAAACAGGGAGAGGAAAAAATAGAGGAAGAGGAAGAAATAGACAACAAGTGGTCTTCTACATAGTTCTTGAAAAACTTTTTATTCTTTTAAAGGGAAGTTATGGTTAATTTATATTATCTGTGGTATAATTTTGATATTCTAAAACTCTTGAAAACAGTTAATAACACTGGGTTGGTAATTTTATCTTGCAAAGTGGTATATCTTAAAACCATCTACATCACCAGTCTCTCAATAAAGAGAAAAAGGTCATTTACTAATCATGGAATAAAATACTTTCTTGAGGGAAAGATTTCTATATTCTTAGGTTATGATAACAGTAGAACATAGCAAAAAATTAAATTTTTTGAGATGTAGGCATTACAATACAAAATTTATTATTGTTTTTAAGTTGTGTCATATACACTGTTCATACAAATGATTAATTTTACAAGTCTAGATACAAGCTGTTAAAAATACCCAACTTAATTCTCTATCATTGCAGTTACAAGGAATGTTGACCAAAATGGAACTATTAAATTTAGGAGGAATCATTTGTGAACATTGGGCAAACAGAAAGAAGTCAAATACTAGAGTGTCCAAATCTAGAAGTTTTTCCTTTCTAAGAGTTGGAAGAATGGTCATACGTACCAAGTGTCTTCTTTAAACAAGACACACTTGGAGGCAGTGGAGTGCTAGGTGTTCCCTGTTGCCCACCCTGTTTACTCTGGGTAGCTTTGGTCATACAGACCAATGGAAACATTCTCATGAAGGGCATCATTCAAAAGTTAGCAGCTGTTCTGAGAACAGTACTTAGGAATTACTTTTTTACACTCAAACCAATTTTTTTTTTTTTTTTGGAATTTTAGCACTTGAATGAAATTCATGCACTGAAGCTGAATAACTGCAATAATGAATAAACTCTCATTCCTGGCTATCATTAAGTTGCATATTCCCAATAAATACTGGGTGTTTTCTTATAACTAAGGAATAACATAGCCAATCTACTTTAATAAAAGCTCTGGGTCAGATTCCAGCAACCACTATTTTAAGACACAAGTTCAGCATCAATTATCAGTCCAGCAATTAATTTTTATTTGCTCTAGCCAGAATAGGGTAAACCAGGGTCTTATTCGTCATCAATGCCAAGAACAAAAAAAAATCACTTCTAAAAACTACATCCACAAATCTTTGGCTTGGAGGTCTACTTGATTATTCCTCTTTTGGCAACTATCTTCTTTCCATTCCTTTTCTACTTTCATTGAATTGGGAGTAATGATGGCTATTTCTTACACATGGTTTTCATTGCTAATTTGACATCCATGTAAAAACCATTGAACAAATCAAAGAAGTTGCATTTTATGAGGTTTTGTGGTACGAAAGTACAAATAGCTTTTCAGTTTTCTTGTTTTGCCTCCTCTGGAAGTAAATTAAAAGAGCTATTTGAGGTTTCAATGTGAACTGCTAATGAGACAATGCATAACTCTCCCCATAAGTTGAGAAAAGCTTAAAAACTAAAGAAAAGGCTGGGTTTAGGATCTCTGGAACTTGAGTTCCAGAATCATTAACAGCTGTGAACACAACCTACTGTTTGCAAGTCTAGGGTCTGGAAGTAAACTCTTAATCCGACTTAGTAGCTAGTCTGGCTCGGGTACACTATTTTCCCTCTTTATTCTTGGGCTTGTCATTTATCAAAGAGAGGTGGCTATAACACCTCATGGAGGTTATTTCTAAGATCTTGTTAGATAAAAGCATTTGGCCCAACTTAATAGTCTCTCTGAGTCAGGAGGTAATTTAACTTTGAAATTTCCATGGGTTATGGTTCTTTGCTCCTGATTCTCACCCAGGATTGAAGAGAAATTGTTTATACATGTAACAGTCATCTGATTGGATAATTCCTACATATGTAGCCATTTCCAGCTATGCAGTTCACAAGTGGACTTGGATATCTTAGCTATTAGGGATCAAATATCTCCATTTCCAAAGAACAGTATTTCTCTGAGCCTTGAAGCTGTTGTGATCTTCTGTTTAGGTAAACTCTTCTGAGGAATGGTTAGCTAAAGACAAATGAACCTAGCTAGCATCAGGGGGTAGGATGGGCGGTAGGGTTCTGGCTAATGAAAGGTTGGATTGAGAAAGGGGAGGAGTGAAATAGAGAATTCTCACTGTCTGAGGAAATGTCAAATAGGCAGGGTTTATTTATGACAGAGATGGCACATAAAATACCTCTTGATGCCACTTGTGGTCAATATGCCTGTCAGAGGAATTGACCACAGCACTCTTGTTTGTTCTGCTTTTGGATCCAGCCCGAGTCTTCCTATCATGAATTCCAGGTAGATACCTGGTAGATAGTCACTACCTACTGATTAAAGCGATATGTCAGCTGAGAGTCTGCACCCACTCTGACTTAAACATTTTCCCATATCCATCAGTCATTGATATTTCCAGTGATGACTCAACCTAGGCATGTCTTAACCCAATTGGTGCATATTTATCTACCCCAGAGAATCAGAGTGCAGATAAATATCTGGTAGACAAAGCTGACAATGTCCTAGAAAAAAGCTGTCCCCTGATGAGACAAAGGCATTTAAGAGCACTTTCAGATAATTACATGCATTCATGAATATAGTTGTAAGAACAGGGAGATTTTTGTGTAAAAATATTTACTTATACACAGAAGAGCAGTCAGTGGGTTAATATTGTTGGGGAATATAGCCAACATTTGTTTCTTAAATGGATTAATTCACTTAGGCAGTGGAACATTTTGGGGGCAAAGTCAGTTCTATTCATGGGCTGTCCCTTCACAAAGTATATTTCTGTGGGCATGACAAGCTTATAGACCTAACATTTCATGGACCCCCTTGGGGGTAGATTCTTCCTCCCTTTTTTTGTGGCAAGGGTTCAATTAGGCAACTTCTGGATTGAAGAATTTGATTGATCTTTTTTTTAGGAGGTGAGCAGATCATAAATGTGTTCAGATATTGGTTCTTCAGGTAAGTATATGTAACTGATGGCTGTCACCTTTTTTTTTTTTTTTTTTTAAATAAAGGATGTGAAGCCAGGCATGTTGGCATGTGCCTATAATCCAAGCACTGGGAAGCAAGAGGCCAGGGATCGCTTTAGTTCCGAGGTTCAAGACTACTCCGGACAACATAGCAAGACCTGATATCAAAAAAGCAGCTGGGCGTGTTAGTGGGTGCCTGTAATCCCAGCTATCTGGGAGCCTGAGGTTGGGGACTGCTTTAGTCCATGGGATAGGGTCTACCCCAGGCAACATAGCGAGACCTAGTCTCAAAAATAAATACATACATACATACATAAATGATGTGAATATCTCTTTCTGCTTGTTAATCCAATGAGTTTGTGAATGCTGAAAAAATATTTAGTACACTGTAAACTGTGCATAGATATTAGGTATGGAGAGGATGAGGGTGTTGATAACTTAAACTTTTATTAGGGATATTTTCAAAAAGAACAAAAAAGTAGAGTGATTAGTATGACAAATTGCTATATTATCAACATTTCATCACCTTAAACTTTCTCTCTTCACCATCTTTAGGTCATGGTTACTGATGATATACATACTTCTTATGCTAGATTTACATAATCTCTTGAAAAACATAAGGATTTTTGAAATGGAAGAAAAAAGTGGAAGGGAAGCAAGAATAAGGTAGAAGGAAAATGGGAAAAAGTGGGAAATTCTTATTCCTGGCAAATGTCTAATGAGGACTCAAAATTGAGTAAGATGGTTAGTGGTATTACTTCAGAGTCTCTTCCCTCTTTTCTCCCTTGATCCTAAACTATAATGCTCACAAACTGTCAGTACTATTTTATAGAATGTACACTAAAGAATGACACTGACGGTTTACTGATTTGGAAGATCTGAGTCAATCGTTGCCAAGTCTTTCAGGTGTGCTGTAACGTCAGGGCTGTGATGCTGTGGACATCATAATGGTTCCTCCGGCATCCTTTCAGTTGGTGGTGGGGTAGTGAAACAAAACCCCAGTTACCTTTCTCCACATATCCTACCCCAATCTGAGAATTTATAAGTCATCTGGATAAAAATCAGGTTGTGTGTGTCTGAAATTCTAAAGAATGTCCCTGTACTGAATAGCTAATAAAGTGTTCTAGGAGATGCTTCTAGACCTTCTGTTGATTGAGAATAACCAGACTTCATTTGCATGCCCAAAGCACACACTCATCTTAGCATCAGTTGGTTCCCAGAAATACAACTGCCCTCCCTCCTCACCCCTCAATTCTGTTTATCCTGCTGGTTTATTTAGCAAAGCTTTTCTTTACAGAGGGTAGAGGCCCCCATTCTAGGCTAGGTAACCCAATCATTACAAACCCCTAATTAGAGTAATTAAAGCTTTACTGGTTGAACCAGGATATAAATGCAGAACCTACCCCCTCCTCCTGCCCAAATCCCTTGCTTGATGAGTGTTCAGAACTGGTCCAGGAAGTCAGAGCGTTTCCTGTGAATGCACTGAAGTCCCTAGACAGTTCTGTAACCAATACTCGGGATTTTTTCTGATGCCCAGGGAGCCTCATCATCAGTTTACAAAGGTAAACCAAGCTGGTTTCCCCTGAAAGGATGATCTCTTTCCCAAATTCCTTCCTGTTTGTACAATTACTTTAATCCCCACTTCTTGAATCACTGACTCAGACAATATCAGAAAAATCTACTTTCCCCAGGCTGCTTAAGTTTGACCAGAGGGAAACTGATCACCGATCAGGAAAACGTCCCATGCCTGATCAAACTCCCTCATCCTACCTGACCCATCCAGCCTGATCAAACACCCTGCACCCTTGCTGGGACCAGATAAAAGGACATAGCCATATAGCTAAGGTGTGGCCTCCGCAGCCCCTGGCTGTGTGCTTGTTGGTGGTCCACCCAGGTTTCCTCCAATGAACCTGTTCCTGCACTAGTCTCTAGTCTCTGATCATTCATCTCTTCCTTTCTCCAAAACCTAACATCTCCCCCCTCCAACCCCACTGTAACCAAAGTAAAGGACATTTTTAGACATTTTCCTATAGATGTCAGCTTCATGATTTTTCTTCTGTTGTCATGCTCTGGGAAACAGGCTAACACTCTAGCTAAGTTAATTCTAAGCAACCAAGAAAAATCTTGTTAGCTCACAGAGTACATTCTTGAATTAACCCTCCTATAGAGAATTGCTTAGAACTTTGCCAATAACCAAATCCCAAATGTCGAGAGCTTAAATTCACCATTCTTTGGTGTTCCCTATGATAAGCAAACTGACATATTCTTAAAATGGCTCTGGTGCATGTTCACAGAATATCCATGTGCATATTTTGACATTAATATTAGAAAAAGAATGCACTATGTATTATACAACATAACAACCACGAAAGCGGTAATTATCAACCCCATTTTACAGATGACAAAAATTATGTCTCAGAGACATTAGTTTTCCCAAGGATTCATAGCTAATAAACCGTCACAGGAAAGACATGAACACTAACGATACGAAGTGCAATAAAACCGTCACTAGCCATTAGAGGCAGTTGAGCCCTTGGACCGTAGCTAGTGCCACTGAGGAACTGAATTTCGAATTTTACTTAATTTGAATCAATTTCCATTTTAACAGTCAGATGTGGTCAGTGATTGCCAGATTGGATCTTGCAGCAATGGAACATTTCCACAGTCGCAAATGTTGGCCATCACTATTAACTTGGAATGGTGGCAGGACACCCAAGGGTATAAACAAACAGGTGAGCAAGCTAGATCTAGGGATCATACACTTAGAGGAAGAAAGCAAAAAAGAGCGTACAGAGACTGAGTAGGGTTGGGAAGAAAATCTTGGGGAAAATTCCTAGATTTCAGACAGCAGGAGAGAAGCCTCTACAGTTACTAAGGAATAGAGTCCTTATGTTTTTTCAGGCATAATTTATTTCTTCTCTACTATTTTTAGGTAAGTACTTGCGGAACAAATATCCTGTTTCAGGCTGACATCTGCCTTTTGTAATGAAAAGGAACACTTACTCATTGGACAGTTCTGTCAGAGATGTCCTCCCTCTGAAAGGCAGGCATTTATGCCTTCCAACTCAGAGTCAGGGAACACTGTGTGCAGAGAAGTACGAGCACAGGACCCTGCATCACATGCTTTGAAGCAATGTGCAGGAAGTGGTTCAAATTCAATTTCAAACCGTCCACAAACTCCCTTAAGTACTGAGGTCACAACAACTTGCTGAAATAACAGCTCTGATGCAGGCTTCTGTTGTGAAGGGTACACTTTATGATGATTTTCTTTAAACCTCTCTTTTAGTTTGCCTGAGGGATCCTTCATGGAGTTATCTGATCCTGTAGTTCTTACTGTGTAACCAAAGTCACCCAGAGAATAAGTCTAATCCTTTTCCTTATTGGGAGTGAAATGCCTGCTCATGAAGCTTTTGTAGTAAGGAATTTTACTTTGGTAAGACCTGGGGCCAAGCTCTGTTTTCCCTTGGAGAGGGTGAGAAAAATCTTGGACCAGTTTATCCCCATACTTTCTCCTATGGAATAATGAAGTCTGGAACTCCCACTGACTTCAAAAGGAAATTTCTCACTCACCCCTATAAATGGAGGAGGGTGCTGCGGAGAGGGAGGAAGGAAGAGGGGGTAGTGAGAGAGGTGTTAGCAAGGCGATAAATGAGACTGCTAAGATTAAGGTTAAAACAAAAACTTGAAACTTAGAGTTCTGGAAAGCCCATGAAAACATTTCCAACTTTTCCTCTATGTAATTTACAAAGAGGCTTTGGTGGCTGCATGCAGCCCAGACAGCCCTACAGAGCACAAGGTGGGCCTTGGGAGACAGGAATTCTGGGACTGAGAATGCATGAAGCATGCAAACAACACCAGTGATGCCTATTAAAATCGTGAAATGCCTGGAGGGTGCCAAAATTAAGCTCTCATTCTCCCCATCCTCATTCCTGATTGCTGCCGATAGACTTTACAGTTCTGGTGCTAAATTTACATACAGCCAGCTTTTGCCTCATTCCTGCAATTAACCAAGAGTGAGCACTCAGAATCTCTATCACTCCCTGGGAGAACATGAGGAATTTGTGAGGAGGAGATGATCTATCTTTCAGAATACTTGGGAGCTATTTAGGGACTAATTCACTGAATGGGAGGGACCCCAGTGTCTTTGAAAGAGTTAATTCATCTCTTGATGAATACCTTGACTATATACCTTGACAGAGATGATGGGACCAAAGGGATGTCATTACAGAAAGGCTTCTCTCTTTTTGGGTAACCAAACTGATTTTTCTGATTTTATATATATATATAAATTTTTCCAACACCACTACACAATGCCTGTTAAGAAAAAAGTAAAAATACAAAGAATAAAACCAGAAAGGGTCATGTCTTTTGGACAAGTGAGGCAGGTGAGGGGAGTGGTGTTTTCTGAGACCTGGAGGCAGAGGAGGGAAGAGGGAAACCTCCTGGTGGACAGAGTTGGGGTGGGCCAGGTCCCTGAGACCTCACAGGAGCACTGGGGATAGTGGGTGGCCAGAGCACTTACTGCAAGAAGGAGGGAAATCATCTTCCTCTTTCAGGGTGGGAGCTCAGCTCAAATCCTTCCTTCCTCTCCATCTCTTGCCTGGTTGAAATTTCCAGGAGGAGTTCCAGTCAGTTTGTGGGAGCCCTGTCAGACGCTTACTCCTTTTGTACAGCTAAAAGATATGTTGAGTCATTGTTTTTCTGAACTACTTTCCTTGTAGTGTGTTTGAAGTCCAATTTCATTCATCCTTGGTGAGACTGACACTTTGCGGGGGTTGTGGTGCAGAAAAACTGGTAGAAACTGAGGGAGAGGACTGTGTCCAGCTCCACTACATGCAAATCATAGACCTGTGGTCAAATTTTAAATCTCTCTTGGTCTCAGTTTTCGTATCAGTTTTGGAGGATTTGCTCATTTATCTGCATCACCTCAGGAAAAATGTGACTTTCCAGGACACATAAAATACAACAAAATAAAACAGTAAAGTAAAATGAGAAGAAGGGCAGAATTAAGGTAACAAATAAGACTGGAGACGTAGGACAGAGGCAAGAATGGGGCTCAGACAAAATGGCAATGAGAATACCCTGCTGCATTCCCTGCTAGGTGGGGTGAACAGTCCTGAAAATTCTTGAAAATAGGAAAGGTTTGAATTAACTCAATGAACTGTTCCCAGCGCCTTTAGTAGCTACGCACAGTAGATTTAACATGGGATGGTATGATACTGAAACAGCTCTCTTGCTCTTCTCACCTGTTATCAGTTTAAGTGGATGTCAGGTGAGTGGAAGGGAGGCCACAGGACTCCAAAGCACAAAGTGGGGAGTGTTCAGGAATAGCTCAGAAGAGCAAAAGGCAGTGTCTGCTGGGTCTGGATGCAGCTCACCCTCAGAGGCTGTTGCTTCTGTCTCCATGAATTCTGTGTACTGTTTGTTTCCAATCTGCATTTCTGGCTTTCCCACGCTGCAGAAACAGTCCCCACATCCCTTTCTAAAAAAGGAAAGTCTTGTTCACCAGCCAAGGAAGAGTGGTGCTGGGGCCAACACTGACCCCCTTTCTTATCAGTCTCCCATAGAGATGGATCCCTTCTTAGAAAGGACTGGATGATAGTGACATCCATTTACACAGGGTTCTTTCAGAATCTCACATATCTGCCTAACCCTGACTCCATCCCAAGGTCAACATTACTATAGAAAAGAGATCTAAGAATGTCCCAAGATAAGAATAAGACTCCTCTGTCTTTTAAAATCACCCCCTTTGGTGTGCTAATAACCTACTTTATTTGTGGCAGTAAACAGAGCTCCCTTTACCTTAAAGAATTTCCAGTCAGTGAAGAAAATGAGTGCCAGCTCTTAGGGAAGAATTAGAGCTCCTCCCTCACACCAGCCTCAGTAACCAGGAAGATGGCAACCTCTAGCCATTTTAGTGACAAATCACTGCTAAGAGTTTACTATCAGGATGATCCCTTCAAGCAGGCGCTATTAAAAAAATAATCACCATCTGCTATACTCCCCTTCTTACTAAACTGGTCATTAATTACTGGTAACAACTAATTTCATCTGGATTTTATTGAGTCATTATAAAATAAACAGGGGAGGATATCAAGCTTCCTGCCTTGCTGAGGGCAGAGATTCTTTATAATGCTGTTTCAAAAGGGGGCTGCAATAAACCACCAAATTCCATTTAATATGGTAATTATAATTCTCAAAATTCATTCTTCCTGCGGTTAACGAGTGCCTTCTTTCAGCTTTGCTCAGCCTGACTTCAGCTTTGGGCCATTAAATAGCAAACTAGTTTGCACCCACTGGTAACAATAGATCTTTCATGGGTTACTGCCTAATTAATTAAGATGCATAATTTTAATCACTACAACTATTATAAATTTTCATATTCCAGGTATCATATAACAATATGCTATCATTTTAGAGCAATTTAAAATTGAGTTAGTTTTAATGTTTTGATTAGAATAGGTTTATTATCCTGGATAAGGTGAAGTGCAGTTTTACTAATGTTTTTCAACTACAATATTTAGGTTAAAGCATTAGAAACAAGTCATTAATTTAATAACATGTTCATCCAAAACAAATCATAATTCATTTCTTTTTACTGCAAAAGTAATTGAGTAATGAATAATGAAAATCATCCCACCGAAAAGGGCAGTAAATATGTTGACTTTATTATTAATACTCAATTTTGGTTAATAAGGCAGTTATTAAATTTGAAACATGATGGACTTGATTTACTGACTAACTTAAGATAGCAATGAAATATTGTTTAGTATATACACCAGGGTTCTCTCAAGAGAAGATTTGATCATTAAACCAACTGGAATTCTACTGAAATTTAGTTGATGTTTAGAACTATTTAACTTCAAGAACCTCTTATGATGCTTTACAAGTATCAAGTGTGTGTGTATGGGGTGGGGGAAGAGGCTAGGGAGAGCTGGGATGAGGGGGAGGGATCTAGGAGAGCTTTCCCCAGAACTCTGAATCCTGGTGAACTGGATTTCTCTGGTCAATCACTACTGGTGTGGTCATTCTTAAACTATCCAAAAAGAATTCATAACTAAATACCAAGATGACACTGATGCACTTAAAAAGTGGGCTATAACTTAAGTCTCAAATACAATATTTTAGTGATGGTTCAGGGAAAAAAAACAACTCATTAACAATAGACTAACGGACACCCCTGACCCCCAACCATCCCACCCATCTCCTATAAATAGGAGTACAGTTGACTCCTGTTATTCACAAGTTAGGTTCTATGAAATTGTCAAACACTGAAGTAGTGAATACTGACTTAGTGAATACTGAGCAACTGTGTCATGAGCATTAATTCTGGGTTTACAAAGAAATTTTAGGAAGTAGGTGAATTTGCAAATATTGACTTTACAAATGAGATGACTGGATCTTGTATCACAGGTTTTTACTACTCATTCACACATGTTTTCTATTTGCTTGTCTACTGTAATTGTTTCACTTAGAAAATAATCCTGACCCTTCATGCAATGGAATGGGCCAGAATACATATACTTTATTTAGTAAAGTCTGGTGTTATGTCTGACTTTAAGGAGAACTGGAAGAGCAATTATTTTCAAGTCATATATGTTTTAGAGGCATTTCAAGTTCTTGTTAAGCATTTTCTTGTTTATCTGCATATTTCAGAAAGGGTTTCATTTTTCTTCAGTACGAGACATTTATTTATATTTTGGGTTTGTATAGCTCCAAATCAAGATTTTTGGTATAAATAATTTTAAAAGCACCTGCCTCCCATAGAAAAACATGGCCTCTGAAGATCAGCATTATTCCTAGTACCCAGCCATCTCTGCTCATTTGTCATGTGCCTCAAACAACTAAATTTCCTATCGTTTTCCTAGACAAACAAAACCTAATATTTTATTCAACAAACATTGATGCCTACTATGTGTGAGATGGTCTAACTTTCTCAGAATAGCCTACTCTCATTCACTTTGGATAACTTGAAATAGGTTAAAAACAAAACAACAACAACCAAAAAAACCCCCAATATCCTATCAAACAAAAGCAACTAGTAGATCAGTGATTCTCAGTGGGGGAAGAGATGAGATCCAGGATTTTGGTTGGTAAGGGAGAATAACATCCATGAGGCAGCTGTAAACGTGCCTGAGTATGTCAGGGCAGATGAGGTACAGAGCTGCCATATTAGATGGTATTTGTGGAATGTGTGCTTTAAGAATGTCACTTTACTTGGTGTAGGGTAAGTGAGTTTGTCAGGCTTTCTCCGTTAGCCTGCATCTTCCCCATGATTGTGCGGCATAGTGGATGTACGCATGTGTAAGTATGCACACCTGGCCCTAGGTGAGAAGGGCTACAGCATGAGCATGAAAGAGCACAAGACAATGCCAAAGAGAGCAAGAGCCCAGAAAAAGAGTGTGAAGATGGTAGGGGGCTTGCCTGCTTCCTGGTCCCCGTGGCCCTGGCCTGATGTAACTGATGTCTGTGTAACTCCCAAAATCAATAAAGAACCTGTGCAGATTGGTGAGCCTGATGCTTACCCTTATAATTGATGACAAGGGTGGGATGGTTACCCAACACTACTTGGAGAGGAAGAGGATTCGCTATGGGAAGAGTTTTACTTGTCTTGTTTAAGGTAGATACAGAGGAACACTTGCTTCATTATATGTCTTCCTTTAAAATATACTAAGATCCTGGAATTGTTTTGGAATGATGTTAAAAAGTCCTTCAAGGCTCATGGGTTCCTTGGAACACACATTAATCTACCTGAAAGGGGGCCAACCACGAGCTAATAACTTATTATAATAGCTTAGTTTAGATATTCTCGAGCCCTGTTTTAAGAAAGGTCTGGTCATGAAAGTGTGTGAACAGAAACTCATCTGTGGATGATCTGGAATTGAGACAGTGGGGCCCAGACAGCGGGGTCTAATTGTGCTTGTTAAATATTCTATTTTGAATGGGGTGCTTCCCAAGACTGAGCTGTGTAGAGCACAAAAAGGCCACTTTGATATATGAACTATACATACTGGAGAATAAGTGAGCTCACAGGAAAGGGAACCTGCACAGCTGCAGGGGGGTGGGGTGGGGGGAATCTTAGGGCACAACCAGCAGGGAGCAATGATTCAGGTCTCAGGCACAATTAAGAGTTCTCCTGAGAACTTGAGCAGAGCAGAGAGAATACTGGTGGGGAATATTTAGTGGAACTTTTGTTCCATAGTTGGGATACAAGTAACTTCATGAACAGTTTATTGCCCACAAAGTTGTTGGGTAGGGTGGTTCAGCATGTTTCCCTCTTCCTTTTCCCTCTTCCTTTTATCATCCTTACCATACGAACTCCTGGTTGTGGTGGTTTCTCCCATCATCACATCTTTTCATGGAGACAGTTACTTTTAAAGACAAGGAGGACCTTCTCCAGAGTGCCTCCCCTCACCCCATAACCTTGACTGTTCCCCTTCATGTTTCATTGGCTGAAACAGTATCACATAGCACCTTTATACCAATCAACGGCAAGTAGAATAAATTTTCACCATTAGCTTAGACCAGATTCTGATTCAAATATGGAGGGAAATCTGAGTTTTGATTTTCTAACAAGTCTCCAGGTGATGCTAATGCTTTTGGTCAGAGAACCACTTGAGCTAAGATTAACCAACCACCTGAACACAATTCCAGCAAATTCACAGGGAAGGTGTAGTTTTGGGTGAAAACCAGCAAAGGTTGCTGTACATACTCGCTATAGAACATGTGTTTGTTGAAACCCTGGTGTTTTGGAACCATCCCAGTCCTGGGGGTTCATCCTCAGTTCTAGCAGCTAAAGAACGTCAGAATCCTTGGCATTATCTTCACAGAACTTTTAATAGTAAGCAGCGGAAAACCAGTGGGCAAGGAAATAGTCACTTGAGTCTCTTGCCCTGGCCCCAGGATGGGACCCTTTTAACCTTTCCTGCCTGCCTTCCGGGATGCCCACTTATGCACACTCATTGGGCCAGGAATGTATAATCATGGGGAGGGTATAATACCACACGTGCTGGTCACAGAGGCTAAGGGTATGAGAAACTCTGTTAACTCATTTACCCTACAACTGACCAGGGTACTTGCAAAGGGGGGTAGGGAGTGCTTAAAAAGACCTATAAAACATTTTCTCAGTTTTCTAGATGGAAACAGGAACCAAACTATTTTAAAATTCCTTCAAAATAAAATAAAGACTATGAAACCATGATCAGTTTGTATTAGAGAGAGTAATATTTTCTGGATATGGCAAGTAGAATACACAATAGCATGTGGCCATGGGATTTGATCTGGCCAGTCAAATATACATGGTAATGATTCAGTGACAGAGCACCCTACTGCCATGATTATAGGACATGGGTCAAGATAAAGCCTATAAGAGATCAGGTTCTGAATGTTTGAAAGGAGCACAGCATCCCTAATGAATCATGTTGGATATATAAGCAAAAATAAAATTTTGTTGTTAAGACACTGTGGATTAGAGCTATATAATCAAGACTATCCTAATATATCGGTTATAAAATTTATATACTGCATCTTAGTTTTCTTTTGGTGCAAATACTCCCTTTTAAAACACTAATGATCCTTTAAACCTTGGTTCATGTTACATCTTCACCAGCACTCCTAACAGTATTTATCTCCTGTAATTCTAATTGTAAGAAAACTACAAGACTGGGCACTTGGTTATTCCACAATTGCCTATATATGTTAAAATCACTTCATGGATTAGAGCAGAGGCTTTTAGAAGGCAGAGATCATGCTGCAGATATCTTTGTATCCTCTTAAAGAGGGGTATTAACAGCTAACCGCTAGAATCTAGCTGAATGGGGCTGTTGATAGTTCTCAGTATGTGAACTTTTCCATTTATTATCTGTATACAATCAGGTTGCTACTAAGCATGCTTTGCCTGCAGTTATATTGGAATCCTGAGAGCAGAACTGCAAGCAGTTATATGATTGCTCCATCAACTGCTGCAATTTTTATCACCTGCAAATGCAATCTGAACAATCTGGCTACATATTTAACTTTTTTTACTCTACTCCCCAAAATGAACTGAAAGACAGTGAAAGAGAAAATGGTGATAATTTAGGGGGAGAAATCATGGGGATTTAAAATGAAGTTTTGGTGAACTTATATAAAATTTCTGCTTAAATATGGGGAATGAAAGATTTTTGAAAAGGCTACTCAAGCATATTTCAGGCTTTATTAATACCAATGATCTTAGGACTCAGAAGTCACCTGGCCTGGCCCTTTGTCTTCAGGTTTTTGCTTCAAGTATGCAAAATGTTATAGTTTTTAAAAGCAGATACTGAGGTTGACCAGGTTACCTACTTAATAAATGATGTAGTTTCAAAACATAGGCCCTTAAAGTTACAAAAGGCAGGAGAGGATTCAATTTTGTGCCAATGAGGACCATGACTCCAGAGAGTTAAGGATATTGCAGTTATCAGCAGTCAAATTTGATCTAGACCTTTTATTAAACAGTTAGCAGTAGCTACTCAAGAAATACAAATTGGAAATGTGCTCTGATTCTAAACTGCTAAGGAAAATGTACATGAAGGGTCATCCCAGTAGTTGAGTTTACTTGGTGTGAAAGTTTTATAATTATCTGCACCTTAGTTGAGTTTACTTGGTGTGAAATCCACGTAAAATGGTATCTCACAGGTGTAGTGTCTTAAGGAAAGTTCTTTCAGTACTTGAGGAACCAAAAGCCCCTGGGTCTTGACCCTAGTCCAGTCCATGTTATTATAATATATACCCAAATAGTAAAGACAAGGTATTGTTTTTGAGAATCCTTAGCTTTTTCAAAACTCCAGCCTCATTTGGCAACTAATGCCTCTTGGGGAACAAAATTACTTACATCATTAAAACTTCATCAAGTAATAATTTTATTATGGTGGTTAATATAAATAACCATAGTAAATACAGAGTGATGGATTTGATCTTGATATCTCAAGGGAACTATTATTTACATTTGATTTATAAAATCAGGACAAATTTATTGGAATTGTAAGCTACATAGCAACTATCCACGTGGGCGGGTTTTAATCTGTTTTATGGTTACCACATTCCATAACTGGACTTTATTAGCAGGACTGCTTCACAAAAATAAGGTTTCACAGCTAAGTCTAAATGATGAGGTGTCACACGGCATATCAAACATTTTGCTTTCCTCTGCTTCCTGACACCAGGAAAAAAAAACTTCTTTTCTAGTGAAATATAAAATGGAATTTTTCTAAGACTGGAAAAAAAGAAGGGCATGTACATAAAGATAAAAGCACCCCCTCTTTTGAGTCAGCAGGAAGTACCTCAGTCCTGTTTGATCTGCTTTCAAACAGCACAGGACAAAATCTTCATTAGATTAATGTCTCCATTCTACCAACAACAGAATAAGGTATAGCCTGCTAGAATAAGTAATATAATGACTGAAGGGAAAAATAGATGGTGTAATACTGAGGTCTAAATACCTATAAGTGGGAAAAAGGTATAAATAACTGTTTTAATTAATTTCCTAATGTAAAACACAGCTGCAAAATGTTGGCAAGTCTCACCCATTTTAAATTTGTGACATGAAATCATGCCACTTAATTAAGTCTTAATGCACAAAAATATACTTGATTTACTTTTTATGGAATATCAGCATTTAAAGCTTTCTATTTATGTGTGTAAACACTTTATAAATTACTGGAAATGCTGAAAAAATATCGGACTACTACTAATCGGCAATTTCAGCAGTTACAACGTACCAGTTTCAGTTTCAAGAAATGAAATGCCTTTTTGGTGGACTCCTGCTGCTATGTGAACTAGCTCTAAGCTATTAAAGTAATGAGTCCGGACAGAGTCAGCAGATCTCACCGCCAAGCTCCAGTAGGACTTTGCCCACAATTCCTAGTCTATAACGGATTAGGAACAGAAAGCGTCGGAGAGCATTACAAAGCCTTAGGGTTTTCCCAGCCCCCTTCCGAAGTTCCTAGTTTGCTCTTTCCAAGCGAGGGATTGGAAAACACGGTATTACAGCGCCCTCTGCAGGTCAAAGTTTTGTAAGCATTTAAGGAGCAGTAAAGAACGTGATTGTCAAAACTGCACACGGCTTATCTCAAGAGAAAGATGTTTGTTGACAATGATTCTTCCAAAAGTCTCAATGAATCTCCTTTTTGTTAACTCTCTTGAGGCCTCAATTGATAGAAAATTTCTGTAGGCTCCAAGGCACTACCATTAGGGAGAATACTGCCATCGTTGTTGTCGTGGTCATCAACATCATCATAATCATTATCACCATCATCAGAGGCGGTAGCAGCAACATCGTAATTCTTAAGATTATTCAATAAAAGGGGTTCTGAATACCTGTTCTGAAAAGCAATTCGAGTATATCTGGGGTTCTGAGGATGGGCTAATGGGTAGAAACGAAGTTATGTGAACAAATGACATGGTTTCTTCAGCCAAGTTTTCATTCTGATAAAGTGTAGGTCTCACAGATTTAAGTGAATTTCTTAAGTATTTTAGGGAACTTAGTGTAAATTTTTACACAGCATTTTACACTGTGTTTTAAGCTTTTTGGATAGAGTGGCTATAAGTCATTATTGAAAGAAATCCTTATGTGAAGATAAATGAGGAAGTGTGTTGAAGACAGGACGAAATAAAAATTCTTGCTTTCATTTAGCTGGTACTTTTCAAACCACATTTATGTAGGTTATAAAATATTCTTCAAGTCAGCAAAATAACCAAGAACTTTTAATAGGAATTTTTTTTCCACAATATTTTCAAGTCAGCAAAAGTACTAACAAGTCTTAATAGTGGGCAACTTTTTTTTTTTCCTCACAGTAGTCAAGAGAGTATTAACTTAAATTAAAAGAGGAAGCATGTCACCAAAACATTTCCTTTACTGAGTTTAATCTGTGCCAGGTAACTAACTCATAAACCTCCTGGAACACCTAGAGATACACGCTTCTGAACAATCCTAAGGGATGGGATCTTTTTCTCAAAGTTCCTCACCCTGACAGGAAATATTCTGGTTTATAAAACTAATCAGAAGCCAGTAGTAGTAGAAAAAAACAGGAAGTGAAGTGATGAAAATATTTTATAATTTTGTAATAATGTATGTAGGATTTCCTCCCTGGGCCTTTTTAATCAGTTAACAGGATCATCTGAAAGACTTGTGGGGAGTTGGGACCTTGACTTCAGTTACTTGCACAGGTCTCCAGATGAGACCCCAAGGTTCCCTGAGGACTCTAGAGACAAACCAGTCAAACCATCGGCCAGTGCTTTCTGTGGTTGCTTGTTACATGTGACTGCTATTTTCCCAAGGACACATATTCACTTCTGGAGGTTTTTCTCCTCTCTACACCGTGGTGTAGACAAGGTTAGCATGTTCTTAGGGAAATGTCAGCAAAGGTTTTGTTCCAGTAAAAGGACTCTTCTGAAAGAAAACCCAAAATTAAAACGTTGCGTATTCAGCTTTGCTGAGTTCAGAAACAAGTGCTCTCAGCATGAACTGTCAACAGTTAAAGTTGAAATCGGGCAGCTGCTGGCTCCTGTGGAAGCCTCTCCACACACCCCATCCCAACCGCACAGAGTTAAATGTCAGACATTATTCTACCAGACCTGGAATCCGGCTGCCAGCCCCGGCCAGCCTCCTTAGCTGAGCTTATCTCCCACTGGGAGGCTGGGCCGACTCAATGGAACTGCACGCTTCTCAGCAGATGTTGGGCTACCAGCAACAGGCGCAGACCCAGCCTGGCGCCGCCAACATTTACAGTCATTCCTTCTGCCTCTGCTCCCTAGTGGCCCCCAAGCCCAGTCCCACCATTGCCTGGCCAGGCTGCCAGCTTGGCCCATTGGAAGAGGACAGGTGATGAGGATTAAGTTGGGTGCATTTGCATATCCTCTGCATAGGGAAGGAAATTAACACCACAGTGACATGATTTAGTGGCTGAACTTAAACTGAGAAAATCCTAGATCAATTTTTGATCATGAGAAGACTGGGAGGAGATGTGAAATGCAATGTGTCTGGCAGGGATAGGTAAGCCCTGGGCTGAAGAAGCAGAAAGCAATGAGTTAGTTTAGGTCCAAAGTGCTATTTCAAATATCCCCACAAATTACAAATGGGCCTAATTCTTAAGCAAGAGACATGCCACATGCCCCCCACCCCTTGTAAAGTAGGAGAGACAGGACTGCTCTCTGTCCTGTCTTATATGGAGGGAGCTGTGTCATAGCCTTGACATGCCCCTAAGCCCAAAGCCTCCATGAACCAGCAGCCAAATTTAGAAATGCTTGACAGTTAGTTCAGAAACCTAACATTTTATAGCATCTAAAAAAACTATTAAGTAGGAGTTTAAAGATATTAAAAAATTCTCTCACACAATTAAAAAATAAAACAGAAAAAAAAAGAAAATTCACAAAAGTTATGTAAAAGAGGAGAGAGCGAATTAATACCTATGAAGTATATTTTCACTTTTTCAAAGCTTTTCCTTTAGGAATAGCAAATTATTTAAAAAATACTTTAAAAAAACATTTTCGACAACTGTCATTGCAAGAAGGTAGCTAATGTTATTTCAATTTGTTGTCATAAGAAGGCATCTAGAAAAATGGATGCCATCATAAATTTATTTTCTCCGAAGTCAATAAAGTACATTCTCTGATCAAATCTGCATAAGGCTGCTTTAACTTCCTTTCAGTGTAGATAGCAATGAGTCCAGTTCCAAGTAGGCGCAAATGCTTAGAACCCAAACACCCCAGCCCATCAACCACACAGTACTGTATTACCATTGTCAATCATACTAATTTTAAAATACCAGGACATGTAAGAGATAGAGATCGCCTCTCTAACGCTGCCATCTTACGCAGAGTCTTGCACTTATTCCACTATGTTGCCATTTCATTATTCAAAAATATTTTAGACATCCTCTTGAAAATGTTGCGAGGAATGTGTGGCATATCACTGAGGATGCAAAAGCCATTTGTAGTTAACTTTGGAGAATAAGGCCTGTAATACTGCCCCAAAGGCAGCTAAGAATAAAGCACAGAGTAACACGTCAAACAAAGACAGAGCTAGGTTTGGAACGCAATCTCTTTTGTGAACTGAAAATTGCCTTTGAAGGCATTTTGAAAAGAGGGAGAACTGCTGACATACACCTGCAAATACCTCCCTACATGACAGACTTAAGGAACAAAACACACTGGGATGTATACATTCTGTTGTGTGTGTAGCAGAAAGCACAGAAAAGGCCCACAGGCGTCCTCAGAATTCACTATGGCCTCCCTACTTGTGGACTGTGTGCTGAGGTCACCTGGGTACAGATCAATCTTCTGAAGAGACTCTCTCACTCTCTCTCTGTCTACCCGTAACCACCCACCCACACAAACTTTAGTTATGAGGAAGGGCATAGGAATTTTGGAAACTTCATGACAGCCAGGCTGAACCCAACTCTGCCAGTGTGACAAGAGGCTGTGTAGAGACATCACTAAGAAGTCAGGAAGGCTAAGGATGAACAGGCTCAAAATGAAGAGGAAGGTTGGTTTGGGAACAGCAAGTTACTGTGCTATAAGCACCTCTGTATCCAATTTCCTGGCTGTAACTCTTGATTTTCAGACTAACACCAAGAATTGGGGCTAAAATTAGGATTATGAAACAGTTATCAGTCTGTGTCTGCACGTGGACCAGTTCACTTCAAGAGCAAAGACTTTGCACTTGTCCTGGGCAAGACGCACTGAAACAGCAGCACCAAGAAAGGCAGTGGAGAGAACCACTCTGTGACTGGCCTTCTTTTTCCCTTTGGCAGCTGAAAGGGACTAGTCTTTGGACTGAGCAACCATTGGGTTCTTGGATAATGTGCATATATTTGGAAGAAAACCTCAGACTTTCTTCTAATAGACCACATGGCTGCTCTACCAACTAAAGACATGCCAGCCTGTGAACATGCTGGCCTCATTGTTGTCATCATCCTTTATCTATAACCTAGGAAAGATGAGATGTCTCACAAATACGTTAGTACAGGTGAAGACTTCAAGATCTGCTTGATAAAGTCAGTGGTATAGATAGGAAAAGTGTTAGGAGAGCCATTCTTTAGACAAGGAAATTGAGGGTACAGAATGATTAAGAAGTGCTTTTGGACTAACAGCTCAAAAACCCCTCTAGCTTGTAATCTTCCCATCCACACTTACTGGGAACTATGATTCTGCAGTGGAAGGAGGCAACCAAAATGAAGACTTTTGGGGGGAGTCATGCATCTTGACAGCATTTACACCAAGACAATGGCAGTTCTGCTGGCTATTCACCACAGCATTGTGGGTTCTTAGGGCAGGGCATCTCCCCAGGGAGATCATTTTGCAGTGGACATGTGTCTCCCTTTCATCTTCATGGCATTGCCAGGGTCAAAGACTTGGATGGATTTTCTCTGAACTGATTCAGAAAACCCAAGGTCTTCTAGAAGGAAACCAGAGGAAGAGAGGCTTACCAGTCCCATGCCTTCAATAATCAAAAATGTAAGGTTGTATGATGAGTAGCTAAGGCTGCTCTATCTCCTTCTTCAGTTTCCTAAGATTCCCAGAGGCAACGGCTGCAGCTATCTCCTGCTCACTGACAATTTCTTCTGGAGTCCCTACCCCAAGCCTCACCTCCAAAGTTCTCTTTGGGGTATATAGAAATGAACCATGAAGCACTTAATGTGGGGATGGACCTTTAGAACAAGTTCAGTGGAGCAAACCATTTTGCTGTTTTAATCCTACCTTGACCATGTACCGTGTCACTCTGGACAAGTTTCTCAACATCTCTGTGTCTAATTTGTGAAATGGGGATAATGTACCTTTCCTTATAAGACTGGTGTAAGATATACCATGCTTAGAAGAGTGGCCTACACACTCACATATACACACATGACAGTAATGAATGGCCATGTTGGCTTTTCACAAGGAGTGAAATTTCAATGCCATTTTTGTCATTCCCCTCCCTGACTACTACATGGTAAACCTGCTGAAGAAAGGGACTACAGTGCCTTGTAGAGAGCCAACATATTCTAGCTTGAATAACATGCTATAAGAGTATCTGCATTCTAAAAGAGCTCCATGGAGAAAAGTTACAAAGAGGAGTAATTGACTAATTCACTAATCTGGATTGCAACATGTGAAAAGATGAAACTAGACTACTATTGCACACCAAAGGCAAAAATCAACTCAAAATGCATGAGACTTGAATGTAAGACCCGACACCATAAAACATAAGAAAATAGAGGCAAAACACCCCAAGATATACAGCTTAGAAACTTCTTTGAGGGCTCATCTCCAGAAACAAAGGAAATGAAGGAAAAGAAAAACAGCTGAGATTACATTAAATTAAAAGGCTCCTATACAGAAAAAGAGACATAGTCAAAACTCTTTAAAGAGATATGGGAGGAAATATTTACATACCATACGACAGATAAGGGACTAATATCAAAGAGCTCACACAACTCAACAAAACAATCACCTCAATCAAAAAATAGGTAGAAGAACTAAAAAGACATATCTCCAAAGGAGAAATACAAATGACCAACAGGCATATGAAATAAATGTTCAAAAATCACTCAGTATCAGGGAAATGCAAATTGAAACCACAATGAAATACCACCTCACTCCAGTGAGAATGGCCCACATTGAAAAAACTGGGGACAAAAAAAAATGCTGAAGAAGATGTGGAGATAAAGGAACTTTCTGACATTGCTGGTGGGATTGTAAACTGGTCTAGTCACAATGGAAAGCTATGTGGAGATTCCTCAGAATACTAAAAATGGGTTTAACATATGACCCAGAAATTCCACTTCTAGGAATCTACCCAAAGGGCACAAAAAACACTAATTTGAAAGGAAACCTGCACATATATGTTTACTGCAGCACTATATACAATAGCCAAGCTATGGAGACAACCCAAATGCCCCCAAATAGACAAATAGCTCAAACAACCACGACAACAACTGTGGTGTATTTACCCAGTGGAGTATTTCTCAACAATAAAAAAGAAGCTCATGCCCTATGCAGAAACATGGATGGAATTGGAAGGGATTAGTCAGAAGGAAAAAGATGAATACTGGATGAATACTTATGTGTGGAATATAGAGAAAACAAATGAGAGTGTCATGAAAAAGTCAAAACAAGTTGACCATAGACAAGTAGACCATATATGAAACATATAGCAAAGGAGGAAGAAGGGACAAAAGAAATATGGTGATGGTCACAGTGATACAGTCGTTGAAGAACTATGGGGACTATAGAAATGTAAGAAAAAAAGTTAATTAAAAAAAATCACCCCCCAAAAAGCAAAGGGGAATAATTCATAATGGTGGGTTTGGGAAAACAATTTAGGTAAGGGATTCTGGGCACTCTTTAAATCATTCCAAATGCTAATTAATATTCTACAAGGTCAGAGCCAATTCTGAAAGTTTCTCCCCTTTAATTTTCAGGAACCCTACAAGGAAAAGGTTTCATGTTACACATTATTGATAAAGTGAAATAATAATTGAATTTACCAGGTCCACATACAACACGGGGTCATATAACTTTGTGTCAACATGTTTGTGTATTATCTGAATAGTTCATTTGTACTGAATTATACAATACATATATTTACTGAAAAGCAACTGACTTGGACCAAATTGAGTGAAATGGTATGTGATTGCTATACTTAAAATGTTCACATTATTTTGAACAGAGGGATTTATTTTCTCCTCATAGCTTCTGGAAGTCTGGACCTATCTGGTTTCAGTTAGGCAACAGTCTTTGGCCAGTATTTTCTGGTACATTTGAAACTGTTGAACAATGAAAAGTAAAAACATGCAATTGCCAGTACAACTTAAGCCTAATGTGGATATAAACACAGTTAATAGCACTTTATTTAGATTCTACTTTATTATTTTAACTTTCATAGTAATTTTGAATCACAATGCATTAACAAAATTTTATTAGGTTTCCCAATGGAAAGTAAGTTGCAGGCAAGGCCTTTTATGACTCAACTAAAGTCGATCTTAGATTTACCTCCCAACACAGAAGAAAATAGAATTGTAAAAAGCTTGCTTTTCTTAAGTTCTGATTTCATATTCTCTAAAATACACTAATTCTTTCCTTTGCTCTTTCCTAGCACACTCTATTGTATTGTGCAACTGCCATCTTTAATGGTCTATGACTTACAGACTTCTTTGGAGTCAGGAAGCTTTTACCAGTGCATCTGGGGCATGGAGGGGGCAGGGGGCTTGGAGGTCAGATGGCAGCAGGTCCATGGAGCTAGTCTCCCCCAGCAGGGTTCAGGGCAGGTTAGGGGGTAGCAGTCTATCAGAAAAGCAGCCTAGTACCCATCAACTTCTCCTGTGGACTGACAGGCCTGATGGGAGATCTCCTCAGTAATGGTCTCTATATACAGGAGAGTGACCACACTGACAGGGGCCACAATCATGATCAGCAGCAGGCTATGGGCCTGACATCCATGATGCCCCAGCCCAGCTACCTGGCTGTGCAGCCCTAGTCAATGGGTTTGTCTGGGATGATAAATGGAAATGTGATCACTCTTACCTCTTTGAAGCTCCTGAAATAATCATAAAGGAAGGTTCTGGTGGAGCCCACTGAAAGATTCTAGAACACACAAATATGCCTCACATGCTAGGCGGTAGGATGCCCAAAGCTTTCCAGCTTGGGCTGGCCACAGCATGGCCTGTGTGAGCAGCGTGAGCACAGAAATCCAGGAGCAGAATGGCAACCCCCAAGGAGTAGCAGGCAGGTAGGGGGATCTGCAGGCCCTGCACATCTTGAGTTTTCTGTCTCCAACTTGCAATCACATTCCAGAAGAGTAGTTGGAAAGCCATGGGAGAAGCAACAGCCACAAAACAGGGGTCCAAGAGATCCACATAGCCCAGCAGTCAGGTTGTAACACAGAAGCGGCTTGTGGTACCTGTCATGCTGGTGGCAGTGAGATTGGAAGAGCTACAGACTTTTGAGAGTATGTGACTTGGCGACAGAGGGCAGGCACACTTACTTGAAGGTTCTACGGCTAATTAAGGTTTGATTGGAAGTGGCAGCTCAGTTTTCTTGCAACTGGAAATATTGTGAGTAACTTTTTCCCTCAGGTCTATTCTTCAAAACTTACATATAACGCAGTCTTTCAGGAGCAACCCCTTATAGGAACTGCAATTCTCTGCTTTATGATTTATTCAGTAGTTAGAATATTTCTATGACTGAGGCTACTGTGGATCCAGTGGGCAGCTGGGCATTGCCTGTGGCCTGTGGGATGACCAGTATATTGTGTGCTGTGGCCACCAGGGGGAGAGAGCCAAAGTGGTAGCCATCTATAAACGTTAGTGGCCAAGGACTGTTTCTAGTAACCATATGGGAGAGAGCCAGGCTCCCAGTAGGATTCAGGCTCATTCTGGAGTTTTTTTTTTTTTTAATAAAAATCCTTATTACAGGGCACACTGTAGAAGAACCATCTTTACCAAATAGTATACTAACCACAAAGAAGTTTCTTAGCTTGCCAGTTTCAAACACTAGCTTATGAACTTTATTCAGTATTTCCTGGCAGGAGAGTATAGTGTCTACAGTGAGTTAAGGTGTGAGCTGTGTGGCCATGGACAAATAATATAGGCTTGAGAGTTCTAATTTCTCAAGGGTAAATGAGCTTTATAAAACCTGCATGCCAAAAGGATGCTATATGGATTAAATGAGATTAAGGTGTAAAGCTTTTACAAAAGTGCTTAGTCAAACTAAACATTCAAAAAAATGGTAGCATCACTAATACTGCCAAGAATGCACAGTAGCAAGAGGGAAAAATGCATATAACAGAGGTGAGGGGAAAAAAAAAAAGCCCGACAGCTACACACCTAAATATCAGCTATGGTTTTCTTTAGGTGGTGAGATTATAGGAATTATTATATCTGTGTGTTTTTCTTCTTTATGTTTTCTGCATTCGCCACAATAAACAGGTATCCTTTCATGATCAGAACACAGTTGCTGTAATACCAAAAGGCACCTTATATCAATTGAGCAAAGCAAATGGTTACGAAGAACACAAGAAAATGTTATTGCAAATCTAATATCTGTCTTCCTGAGTAGCCTGCGGAACATTCCAGTTTTGTCCTCCAGTTCTCCAAGGAGGATCTTCCAGTAGTGAATGGTCACCCAGATGTTAATGGAAAAAAGGCACAAAGACAGTGACACAAAAATGTCAATATAACTTGTTCCCTTTCAGAAATTCTGTTTTGATATAAAGAAAAAGGAAACATCAAACTGTCATGAAGAAATGGTTTAGTAGTTTTCTTCAGACACTTTCAGAGGAACTCAAAATTGTAGCTATTTACTCTAATACTAAGAAAATGTTCCTGTGATCTATTTTTTAAAGATGTGTTCATATCATAAATACAAATATTTCAACAAATTTTCTTCTATAATTTGAAAGCAAATTAAGAAAAAAAAAGGAAATGCTGAATGTTGAGATCATATGCAACATCAACATCTCAGAATCTTCACATAATATATGAACGGTGATTTCGCTTTTTCCATTTGCTTGTTCAGAAAACAATGCAGATGTTAAAAGTCACATCTGCACTGAATATTTCATATTTACATCTGAATATGAAACTAGATGGAAGGATATTAAATGGCCTTCTGACTGTTGCTATGGGAAGTGGTGTGGTAAAGTTGCATTTCTCAGTGCAGTGACAGATTGTCTTCTGAAGGGTCATCTACAAAGAGATAAGCAAGAGGGTACATAAAGATCTGGACAGTAAACATTTTGGGCTTTGTGGGGCAAGTGGCTTTTGTTGCAAACACTCAGCTGTGGTGACAGTATGAAATAGCCACAGTCGACTCATAAGCAAACAGGTGTGGTGGCATTCTAATAAAATTTATAAAAATGGGGAGGGTTCAGCTTTGACTTATTAGGGACAGTTTGCTGTCCCTGAGCTAGAGGGGCTACTAAATGACAAATCACTCATTAAATCCGTATTCTATCATAGTTAAACATGACCATGGCATCAGGAAAGCAAGCTTTGCATGTGGGACTAGATTGGGATACTCTTGCAGCACACGTGTGTTCAAGCATAGTGGTGATACTCATTTGATGCACTAATAGCCAGGCTACTATGATTTTTTTATAGTGGGGTGAGGGAAAGAAAAGACTATGAAAATAATGCAAGGGTAGAGGAGTTATGTGGGTATGGACAGTGATAAAGAGAAAAAAAAAAGCCAAGACTTGGAAGGTCCTTTGCAGAGGGAGAGGAGAAGGCAGTTAATTATTTTGTCCATTTATTCCTAAGTCCCAACCTGGATAAAATGATGCATGAGTTGTGTCAGTCCATGGCTGATTACACTGTTGTTTGAAGTAGTATAATCTTGGCCATATGGCTATTCACATTGAGAAAAACACAATGGGTTGCATAGGCCACATCATAAAGTGCTACTTTTTGAAGCTCTCTGCTATGTAAAATTATAGACACTATTGTCTGTAATGTGGGTGCTGGTGGGACACAGAGGATGCTATGTTCTTCTTCCTCTCTGAAATTGGCCTGAAACATTACATGAAATTTGTGTTTCCCACGATAAAACATACTTCTTTTAAGAAAAACTTTAAAAATGAAGGTTTTAGTTAGACATGTTTTATCCCAAACCATTTTAATGTGTATCCATTTACTGCAAACTCATCTATTCTTTAAATAGCTACAGCTAGAACTAAATCAAGACCACAGATGAAAAAATGAAGCCTTTCAGATGTAAAAATGAACGCAGTCATGAGATATTTTAAAGACTCTTCACTTTCCAGTAAATCTATAAGGTGAATTATTTTAGAATCATTTAAATGTGTAGTGACCTGGTAGGCTATTGATAAACAAGTTTTTCCTTCTAGCTTCGGAAGTGCACATTTTCATTGACATTGAAAATTTTTTTTCTCTTTTATGCCAGAGTTTCTGATACTCTATGTAAATAGGATCTGGCTGAGGCAGATAGTAGGCAAGTGTGATCTATATGACTAGCAATGGTGGCTGCCATACATTCAACATTTTACCAGGCAGGCCAGCATGCTTTACAAATGACAACAGAATGGACACCCAAGAGCCATGATGTGGCTATTATCATGCCTCTTTTCTATGCTCACATGTCTACAGTAAGCTCAGCCCTGTTGGGGTGACCATAATTACCTGGTCCTAAATTGTTGTTTCGGATTCAGATCTGGGCCTGATTCCAAAATCCATTCAGTTATACTTCCTCCTATGACAATGTGATACATTCTTAAGTGAGTGAATACCAACCAAAGATGAGATATTCAGGAAAATCAAATCTTCTGGCACAATTACTATTCTAAGTTTGTATTACTATACTTTCCACACATAAAACCTTTAAAACTTCCCACACCCATCCCATTGTAAAAATAAATGAGCACTGTGGGAGACCTTGACGTCTTGGGAAAAAATATTTTTAGGTACTTATCACCAGGGGATGATTAAAAAACTTGTCTATATTGTCTATTATTCCTTGCAGCTAGATAACCTATCAGGGGAGAGTCTTCTATGTTTTTATTTTACATTTTTATACTTAGGTTTATATTCTTGTTTATACCTTTCCTGTTTTATCCTCTTCTCTCTATGTTGAACTATTCAGGATTTCTCCTGCCTTCCTTTCCTTTGATATTCCTAGAGTTTATTTAAAAAATCTAAAACATTTCCATTAACTTGCCTCTCCTTTAAAATGTTTTTAAACCGCCAATAACATTCATCATAAACAATCAACTACTTACATTCAAATCCACACTGATTAATATGGTATTGTGTCCTTTATTTGCTTATCACAGAGCTATACAATCCAGCTGGCTACATTATAGTCAAACTTGAGGGGTGAGGGACTGAATTGGGGCACTGGTCACTGTGTATAACACTGTTTCTATGAAAAGAGCATTGTTTTTGGCAACTGGCTTAATGTGGGATGTTTGGAATCCACCCATTTGTAGTTAGGAGCTGCTGTAAGTTGGAAGCACATAAAGTAGAAGATGGCATTTTTGATTGGTTTAGCATTCTGCGGCTTTGCGATTCAAAGACTTCTCACACAGCCACTTGAAAGTTAGTTCTGGTACTGCTCCCACAGACTAAGGAAGAGCTCCTCCTTGTGCTGAGACTAAGAGAGCCAGTAAGTGGATTCACAGGCACAGAGGGAAGCGGAGGCGTGGCAAGGGCCAAGAGAAATCCACCCTTCCATTTTAACTTGGCAAAAAGCAAGACAGAGGTAGAAGAGAGACCAAGTTGCATCTGAAAAAAATGCTATCTCTGTCCCCCCAAACTCAACCTTCTCTGTTTTCTACCACATTCTTTTGTTGAAAACTGGATGGTGGCAGCTGTCTTAAAAAAACTCATGTGACAATGCCAAGGAAGACCCTAGCTTGAAGAACTACAATGAAAAACTTGATGATAGAATCCCCCTAAGTAATGCACCAGTGGAAAAGTCATAATCTTTTCTTGTCTGTTCATTCTTGGCTATATAGAGTTTGCGCTAGGAGCTGTGAATACAATTCAATTTCACAAACATGGCTTGAGTACCTGCCTGGGACTGCCTCTGGGGGTAATCACATGTTCGATAACAAAACAAATTTGAGTCTCCTCAGCTAACGAAGTTTACAGTCCAATGGGGGAAAGAAATATGAAACTGAAGATAGTTCAAGGCAAATACACAGTAAAGTTACTTATGGTTACCTTTACATGCTTTCATTCTTGAAATTTCATTATTTTTTTTCTAGTAAATACACTCAAATTCTCACTCTTATGATCTGTCTTTTACTTGTGACCCAAAATATTCCTGGTGAAAGCAGACCAAAGAGTATCAAATACTTTTTTATATTGCTCTAAAAACAATGATTCACAATCTAATAAAGATAACATTGATCCATAGTCATAACACATAGAAGGCCACACAATAATTTTGAGTTCAGACACAGAAGGTGAAAATAAGAACCAAGATTTGTTGACTGATAACTACTAAGCAGATTATTTTTCCAAAATAATACTTCAAGCACTGACAAGGTAAGAACTGACTGAAATATAAGCTCCAAAACCCCAGCAGAGCTGTTTTTATAGTAAGGAACAGTCTATAGTAAAATGTTTCCCAGACTCTCCTTTGGGGACTCTGCGGTTTATTAAAAAAAATGAGAATATTGTGATGTTTTGTGTTTAGGAAAAAGTACAAAGCAAAACAGGTAGTCTGGCTGAAGGTTTTCTTTCCTAAATTTAGACGCTTTGATTTCAAATCACAATTACAAGAATCATTCCAGTGAGCAGTATTTGACTAAATAGTCTTTATGTCTTTAGTGCTTGTGGATATACTGTATTTTTGCACACTTGTGGACAAGATGTTGGCTTCATTTTACAACCAACATCTTGTCCACATCAGGGGAGCGTTCTCACACAGACACGCATACCATGTGGGCTACCTGCTGAGCTCTGGCAAGCTTGGCAGACTGCAGAACATAATGGGAAGGCAGTTGGAGTGGAAAAAAACCTTCCTGGGAATTTTTTAAGTGGTTTAAAAAAAAAGGCATACCATTTCCTAATGTCCCACACTGTGAGCTGGCACAGGGAAGATAATCCAGGAAATGAGATGTAAAAACTGTACACAGGTTCCTTAACAGAAGAGGCATTTTGCAAACAGCCAACACCAAGAATGCATTTCTCTTTAGGAAGTCAACCACTTGAAAGTTTTACTTTTTAATTAGCCACATGGAAGTTGAAAGAGCTGGAAATCATCATTAATTCCACATGGAGTTCTTAACCAGTTGAACTCCCAGTTCTCAGAAGCTGACATGCTCATTTGATAGTAAAGCACACATTAAAAATAACCAAGTTGGAGAAGTAAATTCACTGGGTAACGTCTGAGAATTTCAGTTAGATAAGGAACATCAGTTAAATATCATCTACATGCAGTAATTTAGTTTTCTACTTCGGTGTAAGGTTTTTCCCCAGTAAATTATGTGGCTCACCAAAGCAGAGCATAAATTCTCCGATTTTCAAAGCCAAAAAAAAAAAAATTAGTAAATGAAATAGCACCACCTCCTAAAGGCTACCTGATAGAAGTGAAAACTAAGCAAACTTTAGAAAGCAATAAGGACTTCATTTTGCCTCCAGGTACAGTTCATAAGATTGCTATGATCAATGCAGCTTGATAGATGGTGCATTGTGAGTTGGTTTCTGGAGTAGTGCGGTAATATTCTGTTCCCCATCCTATCTGAAAATTTGGATAAAACCAGTTCAATTCACAGGGAAGAATCTTTTTACAAAGTTTAAAATGAATTCAAAATGGATGATGAAGTTAAATATTAGAGTTAAAACTATAGCACTCCTAGAAGAAAACAGAGGAATAAATTCTTATATTGGGTCAGTTAGTTCCTTAGGTACATCAAAAGTACAGGCAACAAAAGTGAAAAGATAACTGAGCTGCAGTAAACCTAAAAACTTTTGTGCTGCAAAGGATACCAGAAAGTAAGTAAAAACACAATCACAGAATGAAAGAAATATTTACACATCATATATCTAATGATAAAGAATGTACAAAGAATCTTTAGAATTCAATAAATATAAATACCCTAATTTTAAATATGAAGACATTTTCCTGAAGATATTAAAACAAAATAAACATGAAAAAATGCTTAACATCACTAGTCACTCAGGAAATGCAAATCAAAACCACAGTGAGATGCCATTTCACATGTCCCAGGATGGCTATAATCAGTCAGTCAGCCAATAATAAGTGTTGGTACAGGATGGGAGAAATTGGAATCCTTATTCATTGCTAGTAAAAATATAAAATGGTGCAGCTGCTTTGGAAAAAGTTTGGGATATCCTCAAAATGCAATTCTCCCTCACTGATCTGATTTTGGTAAGCAAAATATGCTATATCCACACGCTAGAACATTATTTGGCAATAGAAACAAAATCCTGACATATACTAGACTATGGATAACCCTGGAAAATATAATTCTAAACAAAAACAGATAGATAGGAAAGGTCACAGTATGACTCCATTTATATGAAATGTTCAGTAGGCAAATCTCTAGAAGACAAAGTGGAATAGTGATAGCCTGGAACTGGGAGAACAGAGTGTGACAACTAATGTGGATATAATTTCTTTTAGAAATCATGAAAGAACTCCAGAATTAGATTGTGGGAATGGTCACATGAGTCTTTAAAGCTACTAAAGCCACAAAGAACATACTTTTGTAACAGAAATGTATGGCATGTAAATTGCATCTCAATAAAGTAGTTAACATGAAGATTTTTTCAAGCACTACCCACTGGCAAAATGGGAGATAGAATTTTTATATACAAAAGTCTTTGTGGCTTTTGTGATCTTGAAGCGTCTGAGTTTTTGCTACCATATCTCACTACAGTCATACGTTTGGTGAGATCATACAACTGTAAGTAGAATTGGATGCAAAACCTGGGGTACCCAAATTCTAGGCAGGCCCAGTACCCGGTGAAGCAACAGCACCTGGAGCTCATGTTTTAGGAGGTGTCCCTGTCAGTCCTTGCTAGTCTGGACAGCCCATGTTCTATGCATATTTTTCCATGTGACCTCCGTAAGACCTATAGAGCACATCTATAAAAAGGAACACTATTGTTAGAGCCCATATTTGTTTTTTCCACTACCGTCATTAAATCAAGTTTTTTCTTCCTTTTCACTTTAGAGAAAAGAGACATGATCCAAAGAACAAGAGGTTAGGCAGAGCTTGGAAGGGAAACCAAGTGAGAAAAAAGACGATTGCCAAGAGGACATGTTTTCTCTGAAGACCGGAAAGAACAACACTGCTTATTGTAACTGTCTCCTTAAGCACAATCTTTGTGACATGTCCACTATGGCTGCCAACTCACCCAGTGATCTGCCAACCCTGTTACTCATCTGCGTCTACACCAACATGCTTTACTTCCATTGGCTGAATTGCGTGAGAATAATGGATAAAGGTTTCCATTACGGAAAACAGTGTGTACTAGTGGACATCATATAACTGTTAGAGTAAATGTTGGGCTAATACTACTCAACAAATCTTTCTTTTTACTTGCAAATTGATGTGCTGTCTCTAAAATAAATTCAGTTCACACCCTTCGCATATGTTTGGTATAAACCCATTCATAAACTCAGGCACAAAGTATTCCTTAAATAGAATGTAGGCTTTCAACTTTATTTTGCCTACTTGTTTACTTTTACTGTGATTCTAATAACAGGTGATGGTAGTAAGGATTCAAATACTCTCCCTCACCTATCCTCATTCCCTATGCAGCCTGTCCCTAATATAAAATAGCTCATTGGGTCAGTCCTTCTGTTACCATGTTCTGATTTACTTGCTGTAGTCAATGATTCTCTATTTATTGTCCTCTCCAGAAGAAATGACATGCTTTAGGTAAACATTTTCATAACATTTCCTACTTCACTTGTGGTCAAATATTTGAAATCACAGACATGCTTGGTAGGTCCAAGTTTAAGGATCTCATTACACAGCAAGTTAAATAGGTGCTCGGCTTCACTGTTCTAACATTTAGTTTTGCTCTATTTGTTTCTGCAGACAAGCACTTTACTCATTCTTAAATCTTCATGTGAGGTTTTACCAACAGTGTTAGATTGTCTGCATGATTTATATTGCTTGGAGTCAACTAGATTGTTGAAGCCTTATCAACTTTATTGTCTAGGTATACTTTTCAGATATCAGATTTGGGCATCAGGAAGAAAGCTCTTGTACCCATGTCATTTTCTTCACAGGGAATCAGCTAAGCTTCCTGGTTAACAAGGATGCCAGGAGAGTAATTCACAGAATATGTTTGAAATCCCCCTGAACATTTCCTAGTTCTGTGCATATTCCTGATATAATTCTTACTGGAGTGGGTTGTTGTGAGGATTAAATGAGGGGTATTGTACTAACTGAATAGATGGCAGCTCTTTTTCTTTTTGTTGCTGAACTTTCATCTTTAGAATGGTGCCAGGACAGATTCTTACTCCTAATGGTTCAGAGGTAACCAAAATATGCTGCTTCTCGTTTAAGAACATTTTGTTCTAGCTGGAAAATAAAAAGGCTTGATAACACACAAAAAAATCAGCAAAATAGGTTTACTGCTTACAATAAGAAAAAAATTAAGCAATCTCTGTTCTCTCTTGTTTTTACGGATATATAACAATGGGATCAATATGCTATGAAAAGTTTTATATTCTATTAGGAAATCTCATATACCTGACTGAATAGGACTATCTGTTAAAGTTTGTTGGTTTGTTTTGTTTTATTTTGGTTTACTTACCTTTTTGTTTACTGGGAATTCAAAAGTAACATACCATCTTACTATAAACATTGTAGAATTACTTATAAAAAGAGAAAGTTCTTACAGTCCCATCCAAGTTACTGTCAGTTGCTAGGGAATACTCCACATTGCATTTTTCTGTACCAAATTATATATATATATATACATATATGCAAACATAAATATGTAAAATTCACACATATATGATTGTAAAACTTTTCAGGTTTTCTTTTCTTATTTAAACTTAGAACTATCTTGGACATCTTTTCATGTCAGGTTATAAGGAGTTTATCTCATGGTTTTAAACAGGATGCATATACTGATAATTATTGAGCCAACTTTTGGTTATTTTCAGTTGTTTTCTATCACAAACACTTTTGTGGCCAGATTCTGAGAGGATTCATGACCTAACCCAGTCTCTAGACATTTAAGGAAGGTTCTTCCAAGTTTCACATTATTCGTTGGAATGAATGGCCATACAGAACCTCAAGTGAACTCTTTAGGAATTTCAGGTTATATTGTACATAGTAGAATGGTTTGTTTTGTTCTCAATTTTCCAACATTTACTCTTCCCAAAAATAAAAACAAAAGTCCAAAGAATACGTGTTTATCTCAAAATTCTCTGGAAATCTATTTCTCAGTCCTGTGTGTTTCATCCACACAGTAACTCTTTTCTCTTTGGCAATTTCCAGGGAGGTCCAGAGCAAATGAATCTCAGCTTACTAGTGCTATAGTCCTGGGCAAGATACTTAATACTCTGTGCCTCAGTTACCCTCATCTGTGAAATGGGAATAACACAGATACAGAGGATCAAATCAAATGGATATAATGCAAAGTGATCTGAATAGTGTCTGGCAAAAACAAGTTCTCTAAACATCAGTCATTTATTGCTTATAGTTATGTGGTTGCTTATAATATTTTTTTTAAAGGTCTGAAAATACCATTTTCAGTTCCATGTGGAGAGTGGTCCTCGTTCTTGTGTCCATTAACAGCTTCTTCCACCTCCATCACTGTTTAGCTAGAAACCAGATGCTCAGGCCACGTCACTAAAACATGCGTAGTGATGCAGAGCCAAGCAGCAGCTGGCCATGCAATGTGGTTTGAGAAGCATAGAGCAGATCTTTCCGCTCCAAAATATACTAACAAAAGGCTACAGTTAGAGATTCATTACTTGGAGCCTTGGGAGCTATTTGGTTATTAGGAATTCACTGCTAAAAATACCAAGATTCCTAGGAGGAAGACTCTTTAGTATCAGCTCACAGCTTAGCAAAGATGAACTGATGAAATCCAAAGGAGTTAAACCAAGATGGGGGGAATGATTTGGTGGAGAAAGGAGGACTTGGAATCAGGGTGCAAAATAGAATGGGGTGAAGGGGTCAGAATAAGAGGAGAGAAAGTCTCATACTCCAGGGCGCAATCACAGACTCTATTAGCCTCCAATATCCCAAGAGCAGTAAACCAGGCTAAGAAGGCCCCTATGTTCCGACAGTGACTGTCCTACCAATGAGTTAGCTATAGTCTTGGTCTCACTTCCTCTCCCACATCCTTCAGACAATTTTAGCACTGAACACAAGATGTAATAGTGGTCTTTTAGAAGTAGGATGATCCTGCACAGAAGGCCACAGGTTAAAATGCCATCAGCAAGTCAAACAAGTTGTTTTTCTCAATTTAGTGCTCATCAATGGAGCATGGTTTTATACTTACTGGTTTCTTTGGCAATTTTATGAAAAAATTCTCTGAGCTCTTAGATGTGCTTTCATCACAAAGTGAAAGGAACACGTTATGTTCACTGGGATGAGCAAATTGGGATGTGGGGGTTCATTTTACTATTTCCTGTTAACTACCCAACTTCCCAACTTAAGTGGAGACCCTACTGGGCGGTGCTGTGGCCAGTGAGGGCTTTGACTATTACAGAGCAGGGCAGTCAGCCACAGGCAGGCTCAGGACCCTGTCACCTCAAAAGAAGGAAAGCCAGGGCCTGTCACTTAACTTCCTGACTTCTGACTTCTTGTCACTCAAACATACACTGGTCCTCATGTACCTGCTTCCTGCCATTTGGAGTGAGCCCCAGGACACAAAGTCCTCCTCAGTGTGTATTTCTGGTAAGTTTCTTGGGAAGACTGGTGGTAAAGGTGGCACCCTTTCACACTGGTTACCAAACACTCTCCAGTCTCCAAGGGACCAACCTCTTCCCAGCTGCTTCTGACTCCTGGCCACCTAAATCACTCACAGCCTGTGCCCACTGCTCGCTGTCATGGCCTTTCTGAGTCCTAGATCCACCTTAGAAACTTGCTGCAGTCAAATTCATTTTATTTCTGCAGCTTGCATTCCTCATGTACAGTACACATGCCCAGATTCTACTTTGATTTAGGAATTTACCCACATGTCCATATAGAGAACTACTATAAGCACCGAGGCTTTTAATAAAAGCTATCTGACAGTGGCAGCGGTTTGGCTGAGTCTCTTCCAGCCTAGCCGCAGCACGGGGATGCCGATGATGGCCCACAGCCCCATGCGCCTTGGCTCTGCTTGGCAGAGGCAGACTGACTCCTGGGGTTTTAGAGGATTTTACACCAATGCAGCAGTCCTTGAAATTAATTTTTATTAAAATCTAAGGCGCTCAGTCTGGTAAACAAACTGCATATTTGCTGTGGATTCTGTATCCGACCTTTTACACTGGTTTTGTCAACAAAATTTACTGTATTCATAAATACTAATGTTCTCATTTGGTTTCCTATCTTCAGTATACTGTAAATTATAAGCAAGTACATAAATGTCTTGGCCTGGTAATATAGTGGCCTGAAATGACTTCCTTTTCCCTTTAAAGATGTCGCATGTTTTAATGGTAGGTGTTTTTAATTAACTTGAAGTGCCATAAACTGCCCATGTATGAACCAAAGACAAGCGAGTTGCATTAAATTAAAAGTGCAGTATCTGACTAATGCTAACAAATTAGGCACGCCTTCAGGATGCACAACTCCTAGTTGGAGTTGTCATCTTATTAATGCAGAGCTAGCAAGGCTCTTAGAGCAGCCTTCCCAAATGAGCCTTTCAAAATTAATATTTTTGGCAATCAATTAAGAATAAGATTCAGGTTTTAAAAAGATTCTCACTCAGGCATCTCAACACAGTGTCCCCTCTCTTCTTCCTTCATAAATGAACTCGATTTGGGGATCTGATCTTTTTGCCAATATCAGCCCAAATTAGCACTGTAAATATTGAAATCAAATGTTACTACTTGGCCTAATTTTCTTTCAGCCTGCAGTTAATCTTTATTCAGCCTTAATGAGTATTTATTGTGTGACCCTGACAGCTTGCTACTGCTGTGATAAATTATCTGACTCAAGTCCGATTAAAAATGCAACCCTGAGTGCTAATTATCTCAACAGACCTGCTTAATAATAGCATTTCTTGTCAATTATGGAATCTCAGCATGGGTATCAATAGCAACAAATGCACAGGCCTACCTTAGACGCTGACTTCCCATAATGCCCTTTTAGTTGCCATATGTAAATCAGAGTGTTTCTGTACCTGTGGTGACCTTTTATTAGCAAACTGTCAAAATGATAAAACTAGCCATAGCAAAACCCCCACCACCATACAATTAGGGGCTACCGCTTAGGACAACAGGAGGTCAATCAGACATAGCTAATTATGATGCATCTTACTTACGGCCTGTCCAGCAGGAAGAATTAGCTGTTTTTGAAATTTATGCCAGTTTAAGCACAGCCCGCAGGAGGGGAGCTACTGGAAGGTGGGGCTAGGGTTGGCAGTAAGGAATTGCAATTCCGGTGTTGTTTTTAGAATCTCTACTATGAGATCTTTAACTGAAAAATAGAACTGACGCCATACACCTCATTGACTGGGGCTGAGGTGAGGTTCAGGAGGGTGAAGTGTCTAACACTTAGCCCTGTGCCGTCGCATTTCTGGGTGCTCCCTCCTGATCACCATTTCCATTTCCAGTGACCAAGATAACAAAAAACAAGAGCAGCAAGTAACAGTAATGAAGCTCTTGTTGTGTGCGCTGCCCCAGTGTCTTACATGTATCCTGTCCTCATCTTCCCCCTTTACCCTGGGCAGAATTTAAGAGAATAAGAGTTGAAGCTACCCCCCAGAGATCTTTAGTGTTTTTTCCTTAAACTATTCAAAACTTAAACTACTCAAAGTCCAAGATGAGTCTTTTCTCAAAGATTATTTACAACCTACCTCAATCATAGCAAAGGGAGTAGCATTTTTTAATTGAGCATTTATTCCAGTGCCATCATTTGGGGGAGTGCTTTACTTTGTTCAATTCATACAAACTTCCTCTTTATCATCTTCCCTTTGGAGATCAGGAAACAGATTAAGAGAAATGAAATGACTTGCCCAACATCATGCTTCTAGTTGGTTTCAGAGTCCAGAGGACCAAAGCTCCCACTTCCCAAAACAGGAGGGACCACCAGATGAATCTATTCACCCTGACAAATGCTTGCAGTAAAAAGGAGTGGTTATGCTGGCCTCAGAATGTCACATGACACCATTACATGCATTTAAATTACAAAGCACAGTAAGTGTTGTGTGTCTTCCGGTCTCTCTGAGACTCATGACAAGCTCCCAGCAGCAGGCAGAATGCACATCTGAACATAGCCTCAGCCTTTCAATGGGTGGTCCTACTTGGTCATGAACCTCCAGCATTTTCAGCAAGCTCCTCTCCCCTGACTTCTCTGACTCCAGAGACTTGCTTTTTCAAATGGAAACGCTGTCACTTCATTTCTGCCACACAGCTAATTTCTTGCCTCACCTGCTTGTCTTTTCCCAGAACAATTTGACAAGAACACAGGATTTTAAGCAGCGCTTGGCACAGCTTCCTCCAAAATAGTTCTGAGTTTTTTCAGATTCAGGGCACCATCTCAAGAAAACCCTATTAAAATACAGATGTTCATATTCCCTATGCCTGGAGTGTGTGGCCATCTTGTCCTGGGTGGCCCAAATGACCTTTCCCCAGTGGCCACACCCAGGGTGGCTAGTGATAAGGATGCAGAACCAAGGAAACAATTCGGGGAAAGGAAAGCTGTGGAGATGTCTGCACTGCTTGCTGGAGGCTGCGAGGTTGGATGGCTAATGAGGCCCAGATGAGGGTCTCTTGGTGACAGATCCGGGGAGATGCAAGAAAGGAATGCGGTCATTTCCTTTTGAAATAATGTGCTCCTTCTTCCTGACACCTCCAGACCCCTTCATTACTTCCTTCACATATGATCTAAAATTAGGAAGCCAGTCTCCCCTCCCTAGAAATGATGCCACGTTGGTGTCATGAGGGTGTAAATCAAGTTTCACAAACATGGTGTAGACTCATTTTCTATTCAGTGGGGCTCCAGTCCAGTCATCTCCTGTCATGAGCATTCACTGCTTCTTCATGAAGTAAGCTCCCCTGCATTTTTGCTGAATGCTGCTATCGCTGGGGTGAGCCACAAAGCGCTTTTCTAGGCTATTAATTGAGAATTAAGACATTCCACAGAGGTACTGTGTGGCAGTTTTTCACATCCTGAAGTTTCTCATCACCTTGTTCTGGCAAGGTAAAGCCAGATTTCAGTCGGGAATAAAACCTGCTGGGCTTAAGTCTGTCTCCTTCCTCATACTGCCTTTGATTTCCTGACACAATGCAATGCTGATGTGGAAATTATTTTGTACCATTTCCCTCCTTGGCGTGTCCTTAAACATCCATTCAAATTCCACATAAGGTTTTGCAGGAACCATGGAAACACATCCTCTACAGACAAGTTTAACATGAAAGTTATTGCCCCGTTGGGCAGAGCCCAATGGTCTGATACTATTTAACTCCCTCTGAACACTACAAAGGGAACAACATCTTTCCAACACTTTAGTAATAAGGAATGCAATATATGTGCCCTGTGTGCTATGAGAGTCAGGCTTGCATCCTCTGTATTCCATATTGTCTGAGCATGAGCCCAGTTGAACACTGTAGTGCAAAGGCTGAGTCCACAACGCATTAGGTTTTGACAGGCCTTTGCTGGCCTGCTGATTGATTCCTTAATTTTCTGGGTATCCAGTCATAGTCATTTGGCTTCCTATTTTAAAGAATATGCCTACTGACATGTTCCCACTGAAAAAAATCAAGTAATCTGAAATACAAACTGCGACTTAAGTGGTGGACTATAATTTGTTTTGTATGTGGATGCCAGATTTGAGCTGCCATTATCAACTTTTTTCATTTTATAATGTTGCCCACATCTTAAAAATTAATTATGCCTGCTATTTATTTCACAGCTCTGGTCTCAGGCCAACAAAATAGTTCCTTGAACTTGCCTGAAACATATGGACACAGGATTTCATTTATTGTTTTCGGTAAAGTCACTTTCTTCCAAAAATTGTGCAGGGGTCACATGAGAATCTTGGGTGCTGTCATTTGCCTGAAGCTGTTTCCATTAGCAACAATATTCACAAAAACACATGTCAGTAGTTAGTACTCCAGCAGTCTGAGTAAAGCCAGCCCTGGGGAGCTTCATTTCTATATTGGGGTCTCACTAGCTTTCCAAGGGGCATAAAAAGATTCGGTTCCTTTGGCTCTGCAGGAAATCACTTGTCTAATTTTTATTTCTCTAAACCACACCCTTTTTGGGACCCCATCGTCAGCTAAGATGTGACTGTTAATATATTTTGGATTTCAAGAAACAATCTCTGGAGCCTCTCCTCTAGGAGCTATCATCTTTAAATGATTACAAGAACTATAAGAAAACAGTCCGTCCATCTTGGATCTTTTGGGTGGTGCTGGGAAACCCACTTTGGTACTTCTGGGGGTACTAAACCGAAAGAGTCTTTAAAAATTTCTTTCAGAGTCAAAATCTAAACACAGCTTTTGGGAACACAAAATATAAAGTGAAACAAGAAGATAGCATTTCAAATAGAATTAAGGGTGGGTATTGGCTTTATATAATAAAATTAAGTGATAGTGCATAAAATAAAATATCCAGTGCAGCACAGACACATGAGCCATGCCAGCACTAGTTTTCTGGGTCCTGAGCAGTTCTCCTGATGCTGCCCCTGCATAATCGAGTGGTACATCCCCAAGTCTGAGCTTCTTGTGGATCAGCAGAGTCCCCTGCACCTCCTTTCTCAGCTCCAGGCCTTGGGGATCCCAACAAGTTAGATCATGTCAGCAACTCCTCCGCCTCTTCTCTGAATGTCACTGCCACTCCCCTCCTATTCCTTCACCCCACGCATGTCTACTTACACCTATTCCATTTTTTTAATAATGTTTTAAATCCCTCCAGGGCAGTTAACCATTATACCTCAGAAGTTCTCAGGAGTAACAGCATCAGTGCAGCCTGGGCACTTGTCAGAAATGTAGGTTCCTGAACTCCACCTCAGACTGATGTGATTTGCATGTACTTTAAGTTTGGGAAGCACTGGTCCAGAACCGACAGACCTTTCTTGGAAGCGACTTCTCTAAGCTCATGAATGGTGCAGAATCTGGAAAAACACCCAGAATATCGACAGTCGTAGCCACCTACTCAAACCTTGCAGGCAGAGTGTTTATTAGGCCAGGGCTGGGTGGGTGGGGGTGGGGTTGGCTGGTTTATAATCAGCAGATGAAATGTGCTACAGATTTACACTTAATTCTAGAAGGAAAAGTAAATATTCCCAGTTATCACACACATCAAAGAAAATCTAATATGGAACTCCAAAGGTACGTTGAGATCTTACTGTGCTTCATGCTTAGCAGAAGCTGACAGGATGAAGGATGTGGCAACCTGTTTTAACTGAAGTTCAATTGGAAAAAGAGTCCAAGAGCAACCCTTCCCACCTCAAAAACCAAGTCTCCTTGAGAGTATAGAATACACATTAGCATGGTTGAACAGCTTTCAGGGAGCTATGGGAAGATTAGAATACAGATTCCTGGACTGTATACTATTTCTTCTAGAACAGACTCTCTAAAAGTTGGAACCAGGGACTTAATGCCATTAGGATCCTAAAGGTGACTTGAATGTTGTTGCTATTTGACTTTGATCTCAAAGACTTATACATAGAGATTCAAATTAAGTAAAACTGTGAATCCAAAGGAGAAGGGCTTTGTTGACTCTGCATTATTCTTTGAGGTTGTGTCTATGTTTAGAGAAGCATGTTGGTTTATTCATTAATTCCATAAGCAAGGGCACCATATCATTTTAACTCATAAATATGTGTTACCAATAAATGCCATTGCCCTAAGGGGAAAAAAGGAATGCAAAATGTTCTTCATTTAATTGGAAATGGTTCTGTATTTTTTGCTTTTGAGAAAACTTTGTTCAAGTCCAGATTATTTCAGAATGGAGTCATGAAAAAATGTGCTTTCTCTCTGAGGACAAAATAAAAGCCTTATGTCTGTTATGTATGTTATACTGGCCAATAGTGGTATTATGCAGTGTGAATATCTTCTCCGTCTATGTTTTTGTTGCTTTCTAGTAGGGCAGATTATTTA